>LLKJ01003679.1:0-11966 GCA_002242865.1 Clarireedia sp. CPB17
AAAAAAAAAAAAAAAAAGAGATAAGATGAATTTGAAACAAGAAAAGAAAGAGAGCGAGTCCTCAACTACCACCGCATTGTCGTCCGTTCATGAGTCCAGCCACACTCCCCCGCATGCAACCCGTCACCTCCCCTCTACTATACTCTCGCATACCAAAAGTCGTCGAACCTTCCAAAAGTGCGCACCGTCATGAAGATAGTAAGGTAATTAAGACCGACAATATACCAGTGAATTTATTTTTCAGAAAAGAAGTTCTTTTGCAGCCAGGGAATGCAATGCAACGCTCTGCGCGAAAACAGCCCGAGAGCCCAAAGCTCATCTCACACAGCATTGCCACGGTAATCATAAGCACTCAAGCACTCTGCGGATCCGGCAACGCATCATGCTTCAGCGCCGCTGATCCCGTCGTAGCATTCTCACTCTCCCTCTTCGACACACCCGAAACCCCACTATCACCCTCATGAGGTTCGCGATCGTAGATAATGCCTTGAATATTAAGACCATGCTTATCACTCGCGGGCGTCTTCAGAACTTCCTCCTCGGCCTTCTCATCCAAGTTCATCAGCGCTGGCGGACGATGACGCATCTGTCTTGCTTTCGCGAGTGAGATAGTCTTCTGTTGATACGTGGTCGTGACGGCTTTCGAGTCATCTCTATCGATTGTAGCTTTCATGAGTGCTGCCATCCACAGTCTCCCCTGTTTGATATTCGGGACGGCGAAGTAATGGACTGTTGGTTTTGTGAAGTTGACCGCTCTGGAGAGTCCGGCTCGTGGGGGTACTAGCTTGAAGATGAACATTTGATCGCCCCCGCTTTTGCTTAGTGATGATTCGGGTTCAGCATCCGCTTCGGCTGATGCGATTGTTTCTTGGGCGTTGATGGGACTTGTAGGGCTGTTAGTTGCGCCGGTTAGAGTAGCATGCAGACCAGTGAGACGATCGTTATCGGCTGGCAGAACGCGATGGAAAGAGATATCGATTAATCCCTTTTCCTGATCATCGGTTTCAGAGTAATAGTAAGATAACCTGCGACCTTTGAGAATGAAAAGTCGAGGTTTCCATGTTGTCATCAAATTCGAGCTTTTCTTCTTCATCCAACCACTGTAGTCCGCATCAACCATTTGCTCTTGCGGTGTCTTCTTTTCCAGCCCTCGGGTGTATGCGCTGGTCTCTTTCTTAGACTTCTTCCTAGCCGTTTGCGTGGTTTTGGGAGTAGTCATAGTGCTTTTACCATCATGCGAATCAAGGTCAAGGCTTGGCCGACCCGAAGCTGTACTAGACCCAGTCCTCGAAGGTGATTGGAGTGGAGATTCTTTGTTTGATGATGCAAGGGCGTCCGGCGGTGGTGATGTTATGCGAGATTTCTCATGACCAGTAACAGCATCCGAGATTGCACGTAAACCAAAGTGTCTTGATTGTGTAGCAGGTTTGACAGGCAACAACCAATCAGCTTTGCTAGGTTGTCGAAGGCTGGCCGATTTCGGAGACGATGGTGAGTTCAAGCTTTCGTAGGATTTTTCCACCTGGAGTCTTGTCACTATCGGTAAGTCGTCCTTTGGAGGTGGAACGGGTCGAGGAGGGCTATTAATGGAGCTTTCTGAAGGTGTTCTTCGACGACCATTTACAGAAAGCCCGTAGTACTTTTGTGCTGCAGAAGGCGGTGTTGTCTCAGTTATTGAGCCGAAACTTCCAAATCTGGAATGTCTTGAATGCGCCGTTGCGGTTCTTAATCTTTGTTCATCGGTGTAACTGGAATTTCTCGAATGTGTTGCATTGCTGCTCCTTTTCCGTAGCACATTTCTTTGCCGACCATCTAGTTCACCCCCCGAAAAGTAGCCACGATCTAAACTATCAAGATCTGGAGAACCTGGGGTTTGTGACGCCTGATCGGGAGATCCTCTAGTCGTACTGTCTGGCAAGCCAGCGGATGATAATCGACGACCAGATGAAAGAGGGCGGGTGGATGACAGAGGGCGATTAGACATGGCAGATGTCGCAGCTCCCAAAGTCCAAGTTTTGTCAAATGAGGCTTGCTTTTTGTGTGAAACTGTATCCCCGACGATCGAACGAGTCTTGTCACCTGCGACAGTACCCATAAGCGAAGTGGTCGCAAACTCTCCAACAGAGCTCTGCCTTGAATGTTGTAAACCTCTGATAGATGCTGCTGAAGGGCGGGGCTCTGGAGCAGCTCGAGGGCTTTCATACGGAGTTCGGGGCGATATTGGAGATGAGTTTGTGGTGGAGTTGTTTCTTGAGGTGTTTCCCTGAGGTTGCCGGGTCTTGTATTGCGACCCAGGTCTGTTGCTCAGACTAAGGTTTCTTGGTAACATTGTTGGTGATGCAGCACTAATGCTCCGACGAGTGCCGTCTTCAGACTCAATCTCGCTCCCATATGTGCCAGTATTCCTCCTAGTCGGTGTCTCTCCGTTGACTTCGTCTTGAAGTGCCTTTATCTTTTGCCAGGTTTTGAGCCGCCGTCCAACCGAACCCAACTCGAACTCTTTCAAGAAAACAGTACTCTGGTCCATTCCAAGAAGCACATCACCAGCAATTTCTTGATCGCGAAATACCTCGCAGTGTTTCTTTTCAACGCCTACTGTGAACAAATATTCCGCAACCTGCTCCGGCGACCAGGCTGTGACTTCCTCCAATGTGTGGGCATCCTCTTCTTCCTCGTCAGTCTCTTCCCCATTGATATATGACATCCTTGCATCGTGATGGCTGCTGTATTCACTGCCTGAATCGTTTATCGTCCTCGGCACCGATACGCCACTATGATTCATGTCCGTTATATGTTCGTCGATTACACTCAAGGTCTCGTTCATGACGGGGCTATCCTGTCCATGCGCATGCGCCTTTGCCGCCGAACTTATACTTGCTGCGGTTAATGGTTGTTGAGTCATCTCCTCGGGGGTTATCGTTACATTTTCTGCCGCTGCCACAGGTGAAGATTTGTTACCAGGCGACAGAATATTGGGAATGCCGTTAAGTAGTTCAACAGCGGTAGTAACGATTGCTGCGGGCTCACTGCCGTTCTGGCCTTGTGTCATTGCTGGGAGAGATTGCTGCTGGGCTGGAACCGACTGGGAAATAGGGATCGGCGCAATGTTATGATATGAAGGGGACGGGCGAGGTGCTAATCTTGTATAAACTTGGCTCCATGTCAGTCTCAACACTCCTGCGACATTCGCTTGGGCGTCTACCTTCGGGGAATAAACCGCTTGATCCATTGACCAAGCTCCTCCCCAAGTACCATCCATCGCCGAAATCATCATCTCGCTCTATCAACTCTACGCGGTCTCCTTTCGATAAGCTGAGCTCATCAGAGCTGCGGGCGGAAAAATCATCTAACATAACTCATTAGTCGTATGCTCCCTTACATAGCACTTTTATTGGTGGTATTCCAATTCCATCATTCCTCCAAGAACATTCCCTTATAAATGACTAGACTTACGAATCACAATCAAGATTGACCCAGGGTCCGGCCGCACCGCATCTGGTCTTTGAGCTTGAGGATCCATTCTGTTCAATTCTGTCTCGTCCACCCCGAAGGCTTATTGTTCATAAACCTCGCATCCGCAGATTATGCGACCACGCAAATATCGATACACCGGGATATGCTAATGAGGAAACTCGGTAAATCGGAGAACAATGCTATCTTCGAAGAGGAAGTTTTCGTGGAGTGGAAATTCGGGTGCAGATGTATTCTCGATGTGCATGAACGATGACAGAGTGAACTTGTTGTCGCGACATGGGGTTTGATTATGGTACAACGAGTGGGAGGTCGATCGCAGGCGCACCAAATGTGCGAGGTGATGGTGATGGTACAGTACGAGAGGGGACGGGCAAGGAGAGAGACTCCTGCTAAAGTGGATTTGAGTGGTTGTGGATCAGGGGGACCTCATTGAATAGTGCGACACGGAGGCAAGATATTAAGGGTCTTGAGAGAACGGAGGATAGAAGATATAGAATAGAGGCAGGCAGGCAGGCAGGTAGGTAGGTAGGTAGGTAGGTGGGTAGTGAAGATTGAGTATTTGAGGATGGTGAAGCGATATGTATGAGGTCGAGCGGAGTGGGAGTGGGAGTGGGAGTGGGAGTAGTCGGGTACAGTAGGTTCTTGTTGTGATGAGGAAGGTGGCGGCGGGATTGATTGCTCAGTCTATTACTCGTATTGTCGCAATAAATGGTTCTGGTACGCTGAGGGCAAGTGGAGTTCGGAGGGACTTATTAAGAGGAGAATAAATTATTAAGAGGAGAATAAATTATTAAGAGGACGGACAGTACTTTTTTCCCCCAATTTTAGGGCTCATGGCCATGTGTGGTCTGGGTGTCCTGGCCTTGCTTGCTCACGTTAACGCTTCACGCTTCACGCTTTGCCCATCGACCATTAACATGCGTGGAAGCATGCTTCATGCCCATACATGCGTGCGCACTCCACTCCAGGACGAAAGGTTACTCCAGGTAATCGTGGTGTGTGCTTCTGATAGGAGCACTAGAGACAACTAGCACCGCATTAATTCTCTCCGATTGGATTGTTTGCCCGCGGGTAGACATCGTTTGTACCATACAGCAGCAGCATGAGCATGAGCATGAGCAGGTAAAGTTGGAGAACAAGTGGTCTCGGTAATACAATGGGTGGGCACTGGGCACTGGGCACTGGTGGGCTGATCAGTGCGCGGCACGTGTGGACATGGCACAAGAAAACAAGAAAAAGAGGAGTATTATGACATCGTCAGCACGGCGTATTGTTGTGCTGTTGAAGTGTGCCAGTGTGCCAGCCTGCCAGGTTGTGATTGACAAAGTGATAATACTTTCCAATGGCGAGCGGCCTACACCATAAAAAGATAAGTAAAACATCTCCACTTTCTAGAAGGATCTCGTTCTTCTAAAACTCAATTCTGCATCTTTTGCGAGTCAATTTTAATCATAATTACGCCAGCGACTTGCTAGCACGCCCGCTATGGATGCTCTTCTATCACTTCCCGTGGTGGGGTACTTCCTCATGCCATCCTTATCAACGTATTCCGCGTCCCTCAATTTCCTCTTCTTCTATATGACATGGTCGACACTTGTTCTCTCCCAGTCACCTCTTAGAGTCGAAGTCGTAGGGACTTTGGGCATACGGCTTCTATTCTATGTCATCCCTTCACTTTTGTTTCTCCTCTTCGACACCATCATACCAAGTTTGTCGGTAGGACTCAAGCGACAAGGAGGGCGAGCACTACCGACACGAACTGGGGGCTTGAGGATATCGCGATCAAAAGCTCCACAATGGCACTCGGTGGTTGGAATCGGTTTATTCAATATCCTACTGGGAGTCGGGATTCAAGCAGGCATTGAAACCCTTCTTACAAAAGCTTTGCATGTAAGGAGTGCACTCAAAGTGACTACTGCACTGCCTATGCCATGGTCCATCGCAAAGGACGTTCTAAAGTGTCTCCTGATGCGCGAGGTAAGCTATCGTCACTTATCTTTTTGCCTCGACTTCCCTCGACTGGTCTTCGGGCGTGTGGTCTTAACACTGGCTAATTGGCACATTCCTAGGTCCTACAATATTACTCCCATCGTTATGTTCTACACGCGCGCACTCCTAATTTTCTGAGCCGACGTCATAAAACATACTTTCACTCGCTCAAGTCTCCCTACTCCTTCTGCGCGCACTATGACCACCCTGCTTCTTACATTCTCTTCCGCTTTCTCCCAGTCTACCTACCCTCAGTCATCCTACGAGCACATCTCCTCACCTATCTTGTTGTCCTTTCGATAGTCACTTTGGAAGAGACCCTCACTTCTTCCGGCTATTCGACAATCCCGGGCATAATTCTGGGCGGAATCGCTCGACGTCAAGACTTGCATAGTGAGAGCTCGGGTGGAGGAAATTATGCGCCATGGGGTATACTGGATTGGATCCACGGTACAAGTATTGGCCAGGGATTCGAAGGAGATATCGCAGATGAGGCAGAGAAGCACCAAGTCAAACAAAGGGGAAAGAACGCTGTTACGAACGGAAAAGAGGGCGTTAGATCTTGGGGCGCGAAAAGAAAGAGTGCAAAGAAGGCTTAATTTAAAATAGCTTCGGGGCTAAAGAATGGCGGTCGCGTAACGGACTATTTCGGTTCATAAGCTACAGGATGGTCAGCCATTTTGTGACTGTTGACGCTGAATGGGTTATGCCTCGACTTTTCGGTCACAGCATCGCAACAGGCTTTCTGCTACAGATGAATAGATCTTTTATAGATCGAGAGGCATCAGTGCAGCAGTGCAGCGGCAGCTCAAGGGAGTCATTGAAAATCTGCGGTCATCGAGAACAACCTTGCGGACGGACTTCTCGGCGCTGGATAAGCTGTTGGGCTTTCATTGAGGCTCTCATCAGGTAGTCGCTTTTCCTTTCGCAATACTGATTGGGTTTTCTGCAATTGAGCAGTACACCGGCAAAAGTACTATAGAACCCGCCCAACCGATGAAATCCTTGGATAATGGTCGCATAGCAGAATCCATTGCGCCATCTAAAATTGGCGTAGAATGCAGACTTCACGGAACCTTGATGGTTACCCCACTATTTTGGAAACCTTCTCTCTTTCCCAAAAGGCTATACACGCCTTATCACATGATTCGCATCAAACACCTTGTGAGATGGATGAAGAAATTATTTGAGACTCTTCTTCTTCCAAACCTGTTGGCCGTGAAACTAAACATTCAAACATCTTTTTGCCAACTCGGTTCTTACGTGAATTCACATCGCGTCTCATCCCCAGCTTATTCTACCCACGCTTTCCTCCATATCCAGCATTTGTATCAAGGATTATTAAAGAATTGTTTTGTGCTATTGTCAAGGCGAAGCAGCTTCCATCCTAACAATCTTAGAGCAAACATTTGTTTCGGCCTTTATCCTCCAAACCCCGCTACCACTGCTGCGTAATTGACTCCCCGGACCTCCACTCGACCCAAGACATCTCCATCTCCTTCTCCATCTGCCAACGACGATCCATCCACGACCAACGGCCCTGAATAACTACAACCGCGGTGCTGTCTCCTGCAGTCGACTCGCATTAGGCAGAGCTTTTCCGAGTTCCCCGGAGTTGTGGTTTTTCCAAACCTGCATCAGCCGCCAACATCTGATTCTGCAAGATACGAAAGTTGTTGTCCACCAAAACTCAGACAAACAAGCATTCGGGATCGTGTTCTGTCTTATAGATCATTCTTCACAAACACTGCCAGCACAAAATCTGGAAGTGGAGGCACTACCGACACCGACTTCTGTCACCGCCTCGGAAAACGTTTCACCCTTATCCGTCCCCTTCCCGCCTGTCATTCTGACCGACATCCTGAAACTATTGACTGGTGGATCTCACAAAGTACGCGATTATCCTGCATATTGCCTGCTCTATTTCAAGTTCCGATCGCCATAACTGTAAATACCCTAAGCTTTTAAAAGCCCGAGAGAGTCCCGACAAAGGCTGCACAAACAGATCGCATCTTGACCGGAACCTTTGGATCTTCAAAAACTGTAGACATCAGCTGCGTCGAAGCGAGTGTGTGCCAAAAGTTTGGGTGTTGTCTGCAGGTTCTCACCAGTTATCATTCCAAGTGCCCGCCCCGAGAGCTTCTCAGTTAAGCTCTGAAAGCCGGAGTCAGGTCGCCAGTGGCACTAATCTGTGTTCCTAATATATCTTGAAGGGCACATTCTCATTGTTGCGGTAAAAGACCTTAGTGTTTATGCAGGTATGGATGTTTACTTTCTACTTCATCTACTATCATCCTCGTTTACCATCTCCTTTCTGGGTTATACACATCGACTCTTGCTAGCCATACTATTTTTCTACTCTCCTTCAACCTATACATATAAATATCTAGAGAGATGATGAAGCTAACGATTCACCCTCTTAAAAGACCTCTCCATCCTAAATTTAGGTTGATCCGTTCCGATAATTACTTTTCGGTTTCTCTGGCGCTTCGGCACGACATAGCCCACCTTTCCAGTGTCATCTTTTCCTTTCTTGAACTGGCAGCACAGGCTATACTGGCACCAATATATATAAAACATGTGAGTGATTCCCGTATTTCACACTTTCCTCTTTCGCGGCAGCAATTGACGGATCTGTATTCTCACGCGATTCACCTCATCGTTTCGTGATACCCTTACATTTGGACGATATAAAGCTCTTTTAGTGATGTTACTTTTTCCTCTGTCAACGACTAACCAAATAATGGCAGAAACTCACTTTGGAGAAGAAAAAGATCTCGCGTCAACTGATACTGATCTACCAAACTGTTCGCATTCTCAACACTGGGCGAACCATGCATCTTGTTGAACAGGCTCACCTTGCGACGAGCCAGGGTTTTTATCCCGCGAATTACGCGCATGATACGCAATTCCAGACCAACCCTGTGCCAGAAACTCTACTCCAATCCAGGGCAGGAATCAAATTGCCTGCTGAAGTCTGTCTGCGAGTGATAGAACTAGTCATAGGTTCCGAGACAAAAGATGCCGTCACGTTGATGAGGTTATCTCGTGTAAGCTTTCAATTCTCGCCCCGCAGATCTGCCTCTTCTACAGCCACTAACTCTTCTCCAGTCTTTCAAAAAGCTAATGCAAACCTATGAGCATTCGCTAATTAAGCATGTCGCCCGAAGGTACGGAAAAGCAAGCGTCAACCAGGGTGCTCCAATTATTGTCATATCTGTCCCGCGAACGCGACAGAAGTCATTCATTCCGGCATATCTCTCACACACCTTTGGTTGGCTTCACGAGGTAGAGATGCGAACTCATATAACTCGAGAAGTGATTCAAGATCAGTTCTCACAATGTTCCAGACCAACCAATGAATTCTTTGACGTGCCTTCGCCCCCAACACGATGCTCTTTTATTGAGCTAGAGTTACGCAGTATCAAATTCAAGGAAGAGGCAATAAAGTTGCTGTACGAACTTATCGACGCAAGTAAGGGTATAGAAGACGAGAGAATTATTCGTGGCGCACAGATCGAGCGTATGAGACAGCTCACAACGACCGAACTTGCTATCATATGTATTTTCGTTGCTGTGCTCGGGTTCAACTACTGCGAGAAATTGACCAGGAGACCGTCGCAAGCTGGGCCTGACATCAAAGAATTGGCTTGCGTTTTCGAGGATAGAGTTCTACGCCATGGACCGATCTACGCCTGGCTCCAAATCTCCACTCTCACCAGATGCAATAGAGTCACACTCCGAGGCACTATGATTTGGAACGAGTGGTTTGAGGAGCAACAGGAAATCGGACTCCTCAAACTTGCGTCTTTCGAAGCCGGTCGACATCACGATGCAAGTCTAACTTGCATCCTATGGAGGATCTTTCACGATCGAAAGGAAATCCAAGAACGACTTCAAGCGTTTTCCCCACCGCATCCTCAACATGTATATAACATTGCATTAGAGTTTGTGGGAATGCAGATGGCGCAATATGAGCTTCTGTGAGGGTGTTTGAGACTGCGAAAGGAATCTGGGCGTTGGTTCAAGGCGGTACGGATTATCGATTACTGTATGACTGAGGTGTAGCACTTTTTAATATGTGGAGTAATGGCTGGGAGATAACTGGACGGATGGGTGGCTCATTGGATGAGGAACAGGCAACGGAACACGGGTGGTTTGGAATGGGGTGATGATTGATGAGCGGATACCATTATTGTAAACTAAATGTGTGTCTAGGATGTAGGATATCGAATAGGGTCAGGATTGCATGAGGAGGAAAGAATATCGATTTTCTCAAGAACATGTACTGAGTATTATCCATAGCACACGAAATCGGACAAGGACTATTTCAAGACAGCTGTGCGACCTCCTTGTTGAAGTGCGAATGGTGGAGAGACGTGGTCCTTCTGATACCTCGAAGAGAAAATATTCGGATGTATCGGCTTCAGAGAGGTCAGACAACCACAGGATGCAGATTACTTCACTGTTAATATAAATTTCTTCGCCGAGGAAATTCTGTATTAGTACTTACTCTTATCCGATGTAGTAGTCGGGCAAAACTTCTGGGGTGTTCAAGTTCATTTAAGAGATTTGAATTCACTGAATCAATTCCCTATTGAAATAGAAACATGGATACAGAAACAGAAGAGACTTGGATTTGTTGATTTCAAGAAGAACAGTACTATGGAAAGATTTTGAATCTTAACAGGCATCTCTTGGGAGTTTCACCACAAGACTACATACAGTGACCGGAATGCATTACGGAAGTTGTGCACAAATCGCCCACTTCTATATCATTCTGAATTTAAAAATATCTCAAAAGTGTTATATTCCTCGTCTTCATTGGACTTTACGAGGATAAAAAGCATATTTTAATGTCAATATCTCACCGAAATCAAATCGATGGTTTGCGGGATGCAGCTGCACGGAAATGGTTGTAAGATCCGGAGGCACTTACTGTAAAGGACCCTGGAATCCGATCACCTCTACGAGCATACAACAACACTTCACTTCCAGTTGGCCACCAAAAAATCTCAACGCATCCTGATTTCAAAATTTGTTCTACTAGTACATCAATATCACAAACAAGCCATGAATACCACACTAGACACCACGGCGCTTCAAAATCTCGTGTCGGAGTTGTCCCAAACTTTGCAAACTGGAGATCTAAGCAAAAACGAAAATGCCCGCCAGGACGCTCTCCGCATATCAAGAAAGTTGACGGCACGTTTGCAAACTCCCAGCGAGCTTGCGTTCGAGACTTGTTTCTTGCCCGCCTACAGCGCCGTTGCAGAGCGGCTATTCATATTGGGCTTTTTGAAGTTATTGCGAAGAGCGCAGGTCCCATCACGGCTGCAGAGATCGCTGATCAGACGAGTGCTCAGCATCTTCTTATTGGTAAGGCTTTTGCGGTTTGGACGGTGAAGAACCCAACAATTCTCTTACCATGGCTAATTTCGGTGGTATAGTGCGGCTTCTGCGCGTTATCACTGGTCTTGGTCTTGTCTCTGAAGTGGGCGTGGAAACATATCGTGCCTTGCCAGCAACTCATGCGATGATCTCTCCTGTGATACGGGCCGCATATCAGCACTTGTAGGTGATTTAATATTTGTTTTTCAATGAGCACTCATTTGCGAACTACTTCTTTTTCCCTGTCATCTGCTACCCGTTCTTCCTTTGCCATTATCTCTTTTCTGTTGTCCCCATCGGCTCGAGTAACACTCTTCATCTTCCTGTAGCTGGGATCAGGGCGCCGCGTCTCTCATCAACCTCCCGGCTTATTTGACCGCGTATGTACAGGAGGAAAATGACAACAGGGTGGTTTTACCTTGATTGTGAGTTGTGACACTCGCCCCAACTGTGACCATACTATCAATCCAAGGAGGGTATTCTCAATTCGAAAAAAGCCAGGAAATGGGCGACACTTAATAACTTGTAGGCTTAGGCACTCGTAAAGAAGGCAGACATCTACAATATTGTGTGCGGTGCGGCAAGCATACTCGATCTGTACGGAGAGTTGTATGTTACTCTATGTATAACACTAGTATTCGGCACGTGAACTGTTAGGCTATATAACTCGCTTCCTGTTCTTGTTCGTTGTTACTTCTGTAGTTGTCAATTCTAAGGTCAGATCTGAACCCATATTAGGTGCTCTCGGGCATTTAGGGGAGACAGTCGCCATGTTAACAACCCCCTAAGCTCTGCTTATGGTATCACTTGTCTCGCCGGCAGCGGACCATACAATACTTGGTCGAAATGTGCTTAGCAATGAAAGCCCTTTACTAGGAGCCTCATAGCTCTTACTCAAGCTCATGGAACCGCTGTGCTCAGACCAACCCAGCGGAGAGTCAGCGACACACAGATTTGGTATGCCCCGCACATCGACTAAGGCCCCTTCTTCCTTAGCTACGACTTTCCGAGCGTAGGAGTTCTGAAAACATCTTGGAAATTGTACACCTCAAACTGTCCAAAAACGGCTCGACGACTATACAACTACATGGCCTCTGGCACTTGGCCCGCCC
>LLKJ01003680.1:0-12197 GCA_002242865.1 Clarireedia sp. CPB17
GTACTGATGGGAATACCGTCTGCGAGGATGGTGAAAGCGATGGCGTTCTTGGTGAGTGAGGCGTCGGAGGTGTAGGATGGGAAACGGGCCACATCGTGGTTTTCAAGGAAGGACCCAAGAAGTGTGGTGTCTGAGCAAGTGGATTTAATCGTGTTGATGCCATTGGCGAGGTTGCTGATGCTGCCGCTTGTTGATTCAAAGGCTTGGGTAATCAAGTAGTAGCTGCAGCTAGTTAGTCAAGGGGTTATCTGTCAGATGCTATGAGAGTGTATACGCACGCTGGATAGTTGAGCATTCCGTTCATGTAATTTTGATACGGACAGACGTAGTTGGGGTCGCCGTTGAAGATTTCGCCCACGACGTAGACACCAGCTGAGTTCTTTGTTAGAACTTGGAGGAGAAAGATGCTGAAACTCAAAGTGGTCACATACCTGCGGACTGGAAACTAGGGAAAAAGGCCTTGCCGGTTTGCTGAGCACTGTCGACTCTCAAACCATCGATGGAGTAGTTCGCTACAAGTTGAGTGACCCATGAATTCCATGTATTCTGCACATTGCTATTCTCGGTTCTGAGATCTGGAAGAGACACAGTGTTGTCTCCTTCCCAGCAGTTGGTGACGCTGGTTGCGTTGTTGTAGTCGATTAGGCAGAATGGATGGTAGTATGATTTCTAGTGTTTTGTTAGCAATCTGGATCGATACGGAAGGAATGAAGAACGGTTAGGAGAAAATAGATGGTGGGGTAGCTTACTGAATTGAAAGGCTTGTAGATGCTGTAGTCTACACAAGTTCCACAGCCAATATATCCCATGTGATTGGTGACAACATCAACCATCAGATACATCCCTCTAGCATGGAGCTATGCAAGCTCGGAGTCAGTACGATCGGACTCGAACTGTAGGGAGGAAGATTACTCACAGCAGCAGATAAAGCCTTTAGGTCTGCAGCAGTGCCAAAGTTTGGGTTTACAGAATAGATATCCTGTGCCCAGTAGCCATGGTAACTTGATCCATCCTATAATACTCGAATTAGCACATGCATTCCCACAAGCCAGTATCATGCCACCAGCAGATATCAGCTCACTAGCATCTAGGCCGAGGCACAGGAAACTACATACCGCAGTATTTCCAGCAATATTAAGCACGATGGGAGAGATCCAGATCTAAAACTTGATCAGCATCATATTAAGCAGGCTCTCAACCACAACTTGTACTTACAGCTGTAAATCCCATATTCTGAATGTAGTCTAGACGATTGATAAGACCTCGCCACGTTCCACCACAGTAGAGGCCGTTTTGAGCATTGCAAGCAGCAGTTGTCGAGCCATCGGTGCGAGCAAATCTATCAGTGATAACCTGATATATGGATTGTCCGCGCCAGCCAGCAGCTGAGAGAGCCGTTGCGCCAGTTGCAAGGCATGTCAAAGGTAGGAGAAAACTCGAGAGCTTCATTTTGGTGCTTGGTTGACGTTGTCAGGATCAGAGGAGAGAGAAGGTAATGGGGTGAATAGTCAACACGAACTACTCGTGGTATGAAGAACTGGTGAATGTAATGACCCTGAATGAAGCACACAGTATCTACACAGTGAATAGGAGATGAGAGAGAGATGATACTGTTTGGGAAGGATATAGGTCATACTTATATACAATATAATCGATGCCGGCTCCTCGATTTCCTGCATATTGTCCTACTCGAAAGGGTGACTGACACTACCTTCACCTGACCAAATCCTAACCGGTTCCATTCCAAAGTCCGCAAAGATAAGCAAGAGAAGCAGCTGAGTTCTCCATTGACAGCCAATATCGGATCCGACAGGCATTGCGCACGAAGCCGTACTTTCGGCCGCGTAATCTGGCAAGCGCTTAGATCTGTTGGTGGGATCACTGTTCTTCCGACGATAGATGCGCTTCACACCAGTAGACGGAAGGAAGACGACCTAGATTTTGGTGTGGAGTAGATGCAAGACTATGGAGGGCTGGATGGTTCGGATGAAGTTTGCGCGGAACCGACGCGAGGTGCATTGTCCGGTTATTTAGAGGTAGGGGGGGGAGGATTGAAGTACACATCCTACCTTGAACATATGCAAGGAACGAACAAACATACATTAAACTGCTTTTGCTTACAAACATAGTTTAATATGCACTTATTTTTGAAACTTCAGTCCGGTACTTTTAAAGTTGTATCGGCCAAGATCTCTGTGAAGTTACATCCGAGGTACAGTACAAGTACTCATAGACTCACTCGAGCCAGTACATTACCTACAAAGTCGGTTATGATAGTGTACATGTCGCATTCTCCTAAAATCGGACTCATCTCTCCCCTTCCACATTTCCGGCAAGCCTAAATTCAAACGCAGCGGGGCAGGTTACCATCATGGACAAACCCCGAGTCTTTTTGAGGTTCTACAAACAATTCCAATGTCCGCAGGAACGCACCCCACATTGCGGGGTAAAAACCCCCGGAGGACAAAATGTTTCAAAAGGAGCCATGACTTCGAGCTTCCAAGTACAGTTACTGGCACCGAGATAGGCACTAGCTTAACAAGGTCACGTCGGGACTTCCGAAGCGAAACGGCCCGAATAAATTCTATAATGCAATGCTTGGAAATCACATGCTTTAGAAAATGCACATAGTAATTGTGCAATGTGCATAGCACCTGAGCATACGCTATACGCAGCTGCCGTGCCCGGAAGATCCCCACGTGTAAGCCACTGTGAGATTGCCGAGTTTACGGCCACGGCCCTTGCTGCAAGAAGTGAAGATCTTGATTAGACAATGGTCAGGTGAATGCAACAACGGAAAGAGACGAATCCTTCCTCAAGGGAAGGGCCGAAGAGAGCCCGCTGCATATGCTTGCTACTACCCCCAAGGGCTGCATAAGGTCCGTCGAGGACGTCACCCTAAGATGTCTGCGGCAAAGGGTTCTTGTGAAATAAGTTTTGATTTGTGGAGATTTCCTTTGGCCCTAGAATAGACAACATAGCACAAAGCCAAAATGGTATTATTTTCATAACGCTTGATGCTCCCAATGACATATACCAACATGAATGCACTGTCTCCCTCGGATACCCATCATTGGGCATCTACACAATCGTCAAAATGATCTACCTTCCGGGCGCGTTAGCTCCCATGAAAGGACCGTTGCTAAACGTAGATCCATCGGGCTGGGCTTCACCAGCCGTAGGTGACTCTTCGATATTCGGCGGATAGAATTGGAATGCAGGATCTATTGAGTTTCCATTTTGAATGAACGAGTCCCACGCGTCCTGTTAAAGTTAGAAACTTCCTTGCGGTCCACGTAATCGAACGGGCGCTCCGAAGTGAACGTTGTACTTACCCAGTCTAGATTTGCAGGCATCTCCATCATTCCTGGAACGCTGCCTGCGTTGCCGAACATCGAGAATGGGGATGCAGCAGAATTCATACCGCCGAATGGATTTGTGTTATCCATTGGAAAGTTCGGCGTGAGGCCGCTGCTTCCACTCGACTCCACCATGCTCAAATCCATATTGCCGAATCTCGAAGGCGACTGTCCCATCGAGTTGAATATCGCGGCAGAATTCGGAGAAAGGCCACCAGAGAGCATACCCAGCGTCATGGCTGCGGAATGCTCGGGTTTGAGATTCTCATCATCAAATCTAGCAAAAGCTTCTGCGGTAGTAGTGGCTTCCGAAGTTGGCTTAGGAGCTTTAGATGACTTCAGCTTTTCAAGAATGATATTCAGTGTCTTTGTTGCCTTGAAAGCCTCCATTGAGTTCTCAACAGTCTCACTCCATATCTTCTGAGAAGTCTCCACTGCTTTAAGCATTCCATCACGCTGCTCCGTCGTCCAGAATTCTGTCTCATACGCTGGTTTTTCCGGCAAAGAGTCCGCAAATATACCATAATGAAGTTCAAGGCATACTATCATAGCAGCAAGTAGGTAGTCATGTTTAGCAAGCGAAGATATTGCCCATTTCATTGATCGTAGTCGTCCCCCAGGCTGCGATTCTTGATGAAGCTTTGCCTGATGTCGGAGAATCTTCATAGCAGCTTCAACAGCAGTCCGACGAGAATGAGCATACCGGGGATTTGTTCTTCCTCGTGCGAGGTATTTTCGATGAAGGACACACATAGTCTTCTGCCACAAGATGTCGACGTTGAATCTGTGCATTAACAGTGTAGCAGGATCGTGCATGCACTCCTCCATTGGCCTGAGCCGTAGATGCGGTGCAAGATTGTTCTTCAGTTCTCGCAACCTAGCGTCGCGTTTCAGGACCTCATCGTATCCAACGCCCTTTCCATTGACAGTTTGCATATGCTCCAGTATGACATTCAGCTCGCAGGCAATGTCGACCTTAGCGAGCATATAAGACACTGGTGTAGGTTCACTAGAAGGACGTGCTGGTGGTAGTACTTTGGAATCCGGTCCGAATTCATCTTCAAAGATATTTCTGGGAGAGCGAGCATCGCAGTCGCTATCCCTAATCATGCTGGGAAGAGCGAGCTGGAAGGAAAACATTGTATCCATGGAACGAACAAATGCCCATATCCGGCGTCGCATCTCTCCTTGGAATGGTGATATGCCTGGATAATTACTTGGATCGCGATGGTATCCCATTCGCATAGCCAATCGAGTAATCATGCCTATGATAACCCAAAGACCCACTTCGGCATCCCAGCGGCTTGCGTATTCGCCATGAACGTACAAGATCAGAGTTTCGATCGTGTAAAGAGAAGATTTGGTGTAATCCGAGTTTATGAGGCATTGCACAGTCCGAACTCTGTACTCTGCAGCAAGTTCGAGTGTACGGCCTAGACAAAGAGAGATTAACGTCAAGAAGGAGATGACGAACAGGCCTCGTCAAGCCATGGACGGATGAGTTTGAGAGAACGGCATCCTTACCTTTCCACTCTGGTGGCTCATCGCCAATCTTAGCATACGACTGCATAGCCAGACACAAGATTGAGTATAAAAGACCCAACCATACTATCGATGTTTTCGAAGGATCTTGCCAGTGACTTTGGAGCTCTTTATGGAATGTCGGAGAATGTATGATGTGTACTGCAGGATCATATGTATTGAAGTATCTACACCAAGAATTCAGTCTCAATTCTTAATTCCCAATAGGTTTCATAGACCGACCTTGTCACAAGTTTATCAACTGCGGATTTAGACGGAACTTCTGATCGAAGCTCACTGTCTGTAGCAGGTGTATGGGCATTGAATAAAAAGGCTGGGCCATCACTGACAAAGCTTGGTTTCTGTGATCGGATTCTCTCGTAATTGGTTTCGAGTTCTCGTTTGTGGTTGTTGAAGTAGTTCTTGACTTCTGCGATCTATACCATGGATTAGTAAATATTTTGGATTTGTAAACAATGCTGTTTGAAAGACATATATAGGTCAGGGATAGCAACTGCCTGCTCCTTCAGCGTTCCCTAGTGGGCGCCCTTTCTATAACACTCACTCCGGAATACCGGATCTGGTTATGTCTAGCGACTGGCAGTTTTGTATTGGTGCTCAGACGGCGGGAATTTTGGGAGCTTAGACTGATAAGAAATAAGAAAAAGAAAAGAACAACGTACATCTGCCAAGACCAAATGCCAATGTGAGTCTCCTATGTATGTTGTCTTGCCTTTATCTGAATCAACCTTCATAACGCCTAGCGAGTTAGCAACACCGTCAACATCACTATCATCTTCGTCATCTTCTTTAATCATATCGTCATCCTCTTGCTCAACTTCTCGTGGAAAGGAAGAACCCGCACTATCGCTTTGAGAACGGTTAATGGCAGCAACCGCGGCGGCAGGTCCAGCAGACTGAGCACCATTTGTCATCAAGGACAGAACTAAACCTTCTAAACGGTCAATACGATTTTGCATATCATCAGGGCTGGTTGCTCCTTGACTTTGATTCTTCTTGCGAGTGCCAGGCGCAGCATACGAGCACGAGGAGGCGTCACCTCTCCTCGTACAATTATCGCATGGATGCGACCTATTGCACTTCAATCTGCGACCGATCAGTATTTCCGGGCCTAACTGATCTACGTGCGGACAAAGAGAAGGAGCCTAAACTCACTTTCTGTGCCTACAAGGACCACATGACAGTGGGATCCTGTTTCTCTTTCGGACAACCCGATATTGGCCCTCCGGAGAGTGGCCACCGAAACTTGACGAAGTGGTGGAGGGGGGTGTGGGAGTCATGATGATAAATTATTACTGATTGTGAAGAGAAAAACCGGAAAGAGAGGAGCTGAGCTCAAGTCACTGATTTACTCAACAGCACTCTGGTGTGGGGGGCTTTATCCGGATATAGGTCTCTTTACCAATCTACCCCCTTTAAGGAGTCGGTGTAAGACGGTGCTGTTGAAGAAGCAACCAATGGAAGCGATATCAGACGGGGAGGCAAGGTGTTCTCGCACCCAAAGGTCAACCCCCAAGCTCGCTAGGTGTAGCAGGCCTTACCCTGTGGGACCTAACGTACGAATCCTGGTGCGCACTGAACAACTGGTGGAGATAGAAATATAATGCAGATAACAAACAGCCTTATGTCCACTCAGCAACTGTTTGACTGCACTAGATCTGACGTATGAATGATGCCTTGCGCGCCAGTATCGCCACCGACCTTTATTGACTTGCAATAACTCAACACTGTAGCTTTGACTTTCAGCTATCGTGCCGATGTGTAAATTGGTTCAATCACACGTATGATCAACCCGATATATTTCAGCTCAACAGGGCCTTCTGTCCGGACCGTCCTCTCGACAGCCTCAATACTGACAAATACCCAGAGTCACCCCAACGCAACGTTTCCAAACTCAAATATGAATTCCACTGGTGTCCAAGATCGGCACAACCTTTACTCCACGAGACGTCGTTGAGTATTACTGTTCTTCCTCCGGTTAAGACGGAAGTCGGGAAAGAGAAAAAGCCGAAGCAGCGAGAATAGCTTCAATGACGTCCCACCCTCGCCTTCGAATAAGCAGCTGAGGGATTTGAAGTATGCGACGAATATGAATAGGGACGAGGTTCGAGATGCAAGACGCAAGATGTAAGAATCGAGGCTAGTTTATTCGACTGCGCACGATCCACGGCCTGTCCGAAATCTGCGGCGCGATACGAAGAGATTACAATTCGGAGGCAGAAGTGATTGGAATGAATATATTGCGCTTGGTTCGTGGAATGAAAATGGCTTCATGGAATCTGCCAGAAGAGAGTCAGTACGTTGGCTGCTTTCGGGCATTGCCCACAAGTTTTCTTTCGGGGGTCTTCACTTGGGGAGGGGTGTAATGAATCTGCGGGTCANNTATTTGGGTATTTGGGTATNNTGATTCCTGTCGCATTCAATATTTCCGCCGCCGCCTTAGCAAAAAAGCTTAGGAATCAAGCCAGAGCTTTGCGATTCCACGGATTCTACAGATAGCAGGGATATCGCCGAGCTGCTATTGCGCCGTCGAACTTCGGCTGCGATATTTTGGTAATGATAAAAGTATAGTTACTTTGGAGTAACTTAATCGCTTCGGGTTGAGGTTGTTGATGGGGGGGGGGGGTGATGATTGACAAATGGCAGCCTCCGGACCCACGACTAAAATAAGGCTGTACTATTTCGGTTTTGTGTCAATCGTCAAAAAGGCGTTACACAGTATATCGACCCCACTCGTCCTAGTCTTCTAGAAGTCAGTAGTGCGGTGGGTGGTGTCTGGCGCCGAACCGTTGTTGCAGATCCGTTGGCGTAAGGTTAACTTCGTGTGTGTGGTGGCAGTGGTTGCTGCAACGTTTGGTGGTCGGTACCAATGATGTACCGGTACAGTACCGAGGCATGCAACTATAATCAAGAATCAATTTCTCTCGTCGAGCCGCTGAAGCTTCCGCTCGAACCGATAGACCTATAGTTATGTTCGGCGGTGGAGTAGCTGGTCCAGTCAACCTGCGAGCTTTGGGCGCTTTTTCTTCTTTCGTTTTTCCGAAAAGGAAGACGATCCCCCGGTTGCAGAGCTCTGTCAAGGCAACCTTCTTCGTGCGCGTCCCCTCGAAAGGGACAGAAGGTTGGACAACAAGGCCATTACGTCGCTTCCAGACGGCTCGAACCGCACCGCTGACTACTCATACAAATCCATACATTTGTGCACGAGTAAGGCTTGGCGAGCAAATATTGCGCCGGTGTGACTCACAAAGTCTTCAGATTTCATTAAATTTGAACGATAACCAACGACCAAATGTTGGATCAATAGCGATGAGGATGAGGCATGGCGATCACCAGTCAACAGTCCGAATCCGAACGCCGTGGCTCTAACCCCGATAACTCCGAACCCAAGAACTGGGAATGTCTACAAGCATTTACACCACCACCACAATGCGATTATTCCTTGAGGACTTCCTACAGCAATTCCACCTGACTTGAGAGCTCGAAAGAAACCACACCAAGTTGAAGCGGCGCTGATTATTTCGCACATTCTCAATGAGCGGTCCCTGGAGCGGTCCTTGGAGCGGCCCGATCAAAGAACATCCACGCCCATGAATTGGCGAAGATCTCTGCAACAACTTCTGTCGGGGTCGGGTAACTATCTAGCCGATTTGTGATTGATCGACGGCATTCAGAAAGCAACGCCTTTCGTAGGACGATTGCGGTAGAGGTTAATTGAAAAAGCGGAGTTTAGTCATCTCATTGCTTCCGTACATGTGTCCACCATGGTGCTGTCCAGGACGGAAGACAATCTCCTAGTTGTTGCTCGCCGGAAGAAGTCTGCCGACGCTAGAGCTTTTTCGGACTAGATAAATTCCACTGCTTTGCGGGGTTAGCGTCGAAGATGACTACCTCTAATTTATGGCTCACCAGGCTCGTGAAGATTGCATCCACCTACAACACGACCCCACGCATATCAGACAAAACAAGTCACGGTACAAGTCACGGCTTATGGATCCTCCAGACGAAGCTCATATAGCGCTACCTGAGCCTTCTCCCTCCCTGCAGAGCCGCCCTGCAATATTCCCCCCTCCACCACAAGCCTTCCTCCCAGCCCCTCTACGATCCCAGGCAGATAATTCATCAGGAACTTCATCTTCTGGCAGGAAAAGAAAGCGCACGGTCGCAGATGATGGCAGCGACGTAGGTCGTGCCCGGACTCGAGCATCCAGTACGTCCGACTTCAACACCAACACCAAGGCAAAGGTGAGGGAGAAGTACAGCAATCAGTGCTGGCATTGCGAAGCAAGCCCCGCAGAGATCTGTCACGTCATAGGCAGTAGGGAAAATACTGTGACTATTCTTCATAGTCATGAGCAGAAACGTTCTCTGACTGCTTTTAGTTTCAAGAAGCGCTCGCAGATGGTCTGATTGATTTTCGGGAGAAGCAAAGCCTACAAAACGCGATTGCTCTTTGTGCAAATTGTCATACGAACTTTGACCATGTCTACAGGCCGGCATTTTTCTTCCTCCCAAGCGACCTGAAATATTTCCTGGATTACGAAATCCAAGACCAGAAGCGCCGCCGCACAATTGGGCGCCGTACGGGGACTATTCCAGTGAGAACATGTCCTACAGCACAGGCATACCAGGATCACCAGATCAATAATGGCGTACAAGGCGCTGAATTGGGGGGATTGTATACTCGGATTGTGCTACATGACTTTTTCCCAAAAATCCCTGGCCGCGCTCCATTTCGGCCCGGTCTCAGCGAGTGTGGTGGGACGAAGGCTTGGACGGGTTCACCTATGGCATCTCTGCACCGTGCTGTACTCATGCTGCGCAAACTTAATCTTTCACGAATCCCTCGTGAGATCCGAGACGGATTACGAGAACTGCAGGATACCTACAGTCGAGAGTTAGACCTTGATGGGAGTGATGGTTCCGACACAGGGGATACGAGTGATGCCGAGGATACGGAACTATTACTAAATGAGCCGCTTATAGGGAAAGATGTACCTCAGGTGCTAGAAAAGGCGGACAGCCCGGACAGGGAACTAGAAGACGCGTCACGTGGGTTCGACGATGGCACAAGGAAGACGTTGGCAGAAGGACGCGGACATGCCTCTGATGATGTTGGTGCTCTACAGAAAAAGGAAAATGGAGCAGAAAGATCAGAAAAAGTTACTGATGGTTCGCAATTCTGGAAGTGGGGACCCGGTGCTACGAGTCAGGATGCAGTGAGGTTCTTTCGACGTGTATTATAGAATTGCTGTCTAGAATGGCTACTTAATTTATACCTTAATTATAACAGCATCGAGAAGCAGACTAACCCCTGATATACATACTAGGGAATGTATAGAAGCTCGATTAAGGATAATGACGGAAATAAAAGCTGGATCGCTTCCACGCAGATGGATGGAGCCAACAGGTGCTCGGAGACTTCTACCCTGCGTTGACGAACCAGCAGCCAAAGCTACTTTCTCCGTCTCGCTTGTTACGGATCCTGAGTTGACGTGTGTTGGAAACATGGATATCTTGAGCGAGAACGCGCTGAAACATCCAGCAGGTAAAAAGCTGACCACATTCAACCAGACGCCCGTTATGTCGACGTATCTCCTTGCATTTGTCGTTGGGAAATTCAAAATGATAGAAAGCAACAGCTTCAGAGTGCCTGTGAGGATCTACGCTCCTGAGAACCAAAATATGAGAAATTGTCGCTTCGCCTTGGAGATCGCGGCCAAAGCCATGGAAGAGCATGAACGCACTTTTGGTATAGAATATCCTCTACCCAAACTTGACATGGCGGCCATTCCGGGCCATACAGGAGCCATGGAGAACTGGGGATGCGTGATATACGACCAGCGATATCTCCTCGTCGGGAACGATGCTTCCGCAGCAATCAAGCAAGCCGCTGCGCAAACCATAGTGCATGAGCTTGCGCATCAATGGTTTGGAAACATTGTCACTATGCAGTGGTGGGACTCAACCTGGTTGAACGAAGCATTTGCCGAGTGGGCAACGTACAATGCCCTGGAAAATATGCATCCCGAGTGGCACTCTTGGGACCGCTTTGTCGCCTCGGATCCCTTGAACTTTCGCCAACAAGGATATCAAGAAGCGCTGCACCTCGATTCGAATGCTTACAGCCATCCGATCGAAGTCCCAGTCAATAGTCCCGATCAAGCAAGTCAGATCTTCGACGCAATCACGTATTATAAAGGCTGCGCAATACTTAGAATGCTGTCGAGTATTCTTGGCCTTGACACATTCATCAAAGGGGTTCGGCTTCATCTCCGACGCCACACATATGGGAATGCAACCACCGAAGACCTCTGGGACTCCCTAACTACATCAAGCGGCATCGACGTACGTGCAATCATGGCACCATGGACTAGAACCACTGGGTTTCCCCTTCTCGCCGTAGAGGAAGATCCGGAATCGAGCTGTATCCGTGTCGTGCAGCATCGATTTCTACAAAATCCCCAGTCAGACTCCAACGACGATCAAGCACTGTGGCCTGTATACTTAATGGGCACATCAAATGCGGGTCACGAGATCGATATGTCCTTCAAAACACGCAAACATACATTCCCCATGTCTCTCGACTTCTACAAACTCAATACGAATTGCGCCGGCGTATACCGCGTATCGTACCCTCTCTCCCGCTACCAAAAATTCGCCGATCATTTCCTCCAACACCCCAATTCCAACCTCCTCTCCCCCTCCGACAAAGTAAACCTCATCGCGGACCTCCTCTCCCTCACCATCTCCCTCACCANNGAACCTCACCAGCTCCCTCACCGCCTGCGGCATCTCCTCCACCCTCAACAGCACCCTCCTCAACTTCACCGCCCGCACCAACCCTCTCCCCTACCAATCCTTCAGCTACGCCTCCATCTGGTCCTGGGCCCCCAACGAACCCCGCAACGATACTTCCGCCCCGGATGATACCGAATCCTCGCTTTTCCGCTGCGCGTCCGTCGACTCCGATCTGGGGGGCAGGTGGGTTGTGACGGATTGCTCGGATAGGTTGTATGCGGCTTGTAGAGCACCGGGACAGCCTTATAATGTGAGTGCTGCTTCCTTTCGTTTTTTGCTGCGCTTTTTGAGGTTCTCCCTATTAAATGAATATATGAGTAGGCTGGGCTGATTGCTGACGCATATACAGTGGACTCTCTCTACATACCCCACATCCTACAGCTACGCCTCCGAAGCCTGTCCCCCACCATATACTTTCTCCGTCCCCCGCACCGCCCTCGAAAACTCTTATCTCTCCCTTCTACTCCAACCCGATTCCACCGATTCCTCCTCTTC
>LLKJ01003447.1:0-39986 GCA_002242865.1 Clarireedia sp. CPB17
CCACCATCCACTCCACCCCCCCCCCCAGCGAGCGACTGTGCAGCGCGACAAAAAAGTTAACTAAACAGCTTACAAGCTCCCTTGTCTCACCTCCGACCCACCCCGGGCGGCCACCATCATCATTCACGCCTCCTAGGTATTGCCAGAATCCCCAAGCGCCCTGATCTGATCTTGGGTAGTACTGGGTTGCTAGTTACTATATTCGTTTAGACAGGCATTACTCTCTCTTCCACGCTAATCTTCCATCCCAATACCCTGCCTCAGCTTTACGGGGAAACAATTCAGAGCCGTTTCGAATTCTACATTATAATACTTCCTCAAGACCCAGGACGTCTCAACTATTAACCTCCTTCCTCTTTCACGGAACACCGTTGTCGCATCCCTCCTCGAACCCTTCTTGTCGTCTTCGCCTGTCATTCTTTAATAACTATGGATTCCCAAGTTCAAGTTCAAGTTCAAGCACCCGCTCCCGTCCCCGCTCCCATCATCGTTGCCGAACCTCCCAAAATCAAAGACACAATGGCTTCAACTAAACCCAAGCTTCCACAGCTCAAGACTCCCAAAACTTCTACATTCCCTTCAGAACTCTCGGCTCTTTCCAACTCTGCACGCAGCCCTCTACCTGGCTATGCCGACTTCATGATCAAGCAGGAGGACTGCATCAAAACCCCCATCACCCCGCCTCTTGCGTATACGGATTTTCTCAAGTCCATGAACAGTCCGGTCATTACAGAGAAAGTATGCACAAGACCGGCTCCAACATCCAACCCCTCATTGGAGTCCCTTGCGAGCAGTGAGAGCAGTGATTGCTCTTGCAACTGCGAATACCACCACAAATCCCCCGCCGGCTCTGTTCCACCTACCCCATTCAACTACCCAACATCTGCGCCTACGTCTGCACCCTTGGGTAGACTCCGTATCCCTGCCTCCCCAGCATCCTCATATGCTGATTCTCCTCTGAGCGCACGCTCGCCTTTCAGCGCCCGCAGCGCACGATCGCCATATGATTGGGATGTCAGAACCAAAGGAAGATACTTTGAGATCAAGACACCAAAAACTACACGGTCAAGTGTGCGCCAAGTCAGAGAGGTTGTTACACGAACAGTTACCTACACTCCTCGAATGAGCCCTGCGCCAAAGGGCAAGAGGAGGAAAGTTGAATAAATTACCGACACTGGCCACGGTTACCCCGCCATACCATCAACTACTCATTTACATTGACTTTCACATATTTTCCCCTTGCATACCTATCTATATCAGCATCACAACTCAACATAAAACCAACTTATCACACATCACAACACAATCTATTTCTTTTGTCACAACCCAGTTGTTTCTCAACATCCGAACCTTTTTTACGACTTTATGATTCATTTCTTGATCACGGCAATAATGGCACCGTCGTGTCTTTATTTTTGGGAGGAAATTGTCGAGCTCGGCGTGGCAGTTTGGAGTCTTGCAGGAGTTCCGGACATTGATAGCACGGGATTTTGGGAGAACAGACAGGCTTTTGACAGCCATTGCATCTTGGACTATGTGTAAAGGAAACGAAGGACTTGCTGGGCAGCGGGCGTATAATTAGGCGTTTGGCAAGGGGAAGAAGGACTTGTCTGAATTGAGTACAAGTGATGCGAGAGGATATCATGGGGTATCGTGAGATGGAGAAAGCGGTGATATCTAAACAATCTATGCATTGACTGCAAAATCAAATACTATTACCCACTATCAACTAAAATAATGAACAAAATTTGGATTAATTTCCGATATTTAAACCTATTTTTTATCACTTAGATCTGCCGGAGCATGCCTATCGCCGTTAATTTTGACTTTAACGCTGATTGATGATATCTTTGTTTACGTATAAACAACTGTATGGGCCTATTACACTATAACATAATGCACTTCTCTGATGAACCTCACATTATTCGAAACCGCCAAACTAAAAGAGATTCTTCATCACTATCACATCTAACACCTCCTTATCTCCGACACACATCCCACCTAAGGTAAGTAGATGAGGTATAGTTTCCCCCAAGCTTTTTTTTACTTGTTTCCCACCTCAGCTGCCGGAGCAGTAGTCTCGGAGCAAGCAACGACGATACTATATCGTATCCACAAACGTACATGAGCCTCGGATTATTTCATACATGCCTGGGTACGTCTCCATCCGTATGCAAAGCACAGCACAGTAGTATGTCACTACAGCCAGCAGGCACAACCACCTCCTTCATACGGCGTAGTACCGTGATCTCGGGGTGCTTTCACACTCTCTCAATATACCACGCACTGTCTAAAAATGTAAGTAAGCAGGAAACATATGCATGGAGAAGAAGATCTTCAAGCAAATCCTCCCTGGCTCGATTGCTCCTTCTTCATTCCCCCATGTTTTCGGTTCGGTTTGGCTGCCCTTATGCAGTTATTTGATATTGATTGGGAAGGAACGTAAGAAAGCTCGGGTAAGCAAGCAGGCAGCCAGGTAGCTGTCCGCTCTGGGGGGATCTGATACCAGATCACAGCGCAACACGTCGCTTTGCACGTATCACTATAGATTTGACATAAATACGTATATAGACATAGACACAGACATAGACACGGTACGGGACGGCACATGGAACGGCGAGGGGGAAGGGAAGGGAAGCGATGGGATGGGATGGGGGATTGGGGATGGAGAGCGCCATGTCCGCATTCGCTTGCTTCGTCCCAGGAGGGAGGATGAGAACGAGCTGGGGGGGGTCGAATCTCCGGAATATAATAAGCATAATGATCCATTGCTAGGCTTGTATGGAATTGAAGTACGGGATATAGCTATTCTGTTCTATTCTAGGCCGGTTTGAGGTTTCGAATTCCCCGGTTGGAGTTGGTATGGCGTATGTAGTGTGCACGGATATAACAGTGTTACAATACAAAACATTTTGAGTTCTGACTGATGGGTAGGATACTAGGATGGAATGGATGGATGGATGGATGGACGGGTGAATATCGTGCGAATGTGAGTGAGCAATGCGACGATGCGACAGGAAGGCCGTCCCCTCCTTGATCCAAAATTAGATAACCCAATGTACAAAATAGAAACAGCAATTCGATAATTAACCAAATTATTGGGCCGCCTGACTGCCGACCCATAGAAAAAAAAGCTTCCAAGAACGAAAGAAAGAAGCAAAACGGAAAAGACACAGACACAAACACACAGCGAACAGGAAAACCACGGCGCGCTGGCCCCACTAACGGGAAGCGGGAATAGGCCGCGCCGGCATGCCCTTTGCTTTTCATGCCTTTGATACCATGCTCCATTCGATTTATTGGACGAAGCAAAACAAGGAGTTAAGCGCCGCGAGATCGAGTGGTGGTGGGACATGGCGCATGGGGGGTTTTGTGGTAAGCAGGGTTTAGGCGTGGCTTGCATAGGAGCATGGATTGAGAATACTTGTGGTGTGCTTTTACGATTGCGGGGGTCTGATTGGTTGGCGCATGGATGTGAACGATCTCCTTAAGCGCTGAGGAGGATATTTGTTCTGGAGATTGAATTTGTGTATGTGAGTGGTTTCATTGGACGGTGGGTATGGATTTGGCTAGGTGGGTTTATGCGTGCGAATATGGATGAATTATTGGTTGGAGGGGCTTGAAGCTTGGGTTAGGGATTGGCTGTTTGGGGTGTCGTTGTTGGGAAAGGTCAGGGTATGGTATCGTGCTGGGTATGGGGTATCTGGTATGAGCGTCCCCGTGTTGGTCAACTGAGCCGTTGCGATTGCGTTGCTGTCTCTGCTCGACTCGGATTCGGACTTGCCGCAAGGCGGTGCTAGTCACGTAGTAGAGGAAGAACTCGGTCACAGGCTCGGAATATTGGACGGAAGGGCACTGCTCCAGGCAGTTAGTGAGTCAAATGGCACAGTTCTGACGTACAGGGATTACACGACCGGACATGAGGCCTCCAAATCGTGTGATATTGATGTGTTTGCCGGCTTTGTCGCATCGCCATGTCCGGATGAGGCTTATACTCCAGAATGCGCACCCAGCAAGCAGATTTCCCATGCTCCAAAGCACATCTATTTCCTCCGATCTGACATATGGTGGCAAGGAGACCCGGCCGGATCTACAGACTTCCAAGGAGCAACAGCATCGTCCAGTACGTACTGTACAGTAGCAAAAAAATCTGGGCGTGGGGAATCATCGTCAGCAAGGGTCCTATCAGGTCGCCGACGTATTTCGTAAAATCCATCTAAATTCCCTTCGTGACTGGTGATAAGCTTACGACCAAAAACTACGAATCACGACTACGAGAGTTCGGCGGACCCATCACTAATTAATCTATTTAACACTTTTGACGAGCAATGCCGACAACTAACCTTCCGTCCCATCAACTGTTGATGACCCTTTCTGCCGATATTAGTTTGATGGAGTAGAGTTCTGGCCATATGTTCGGTATTCGCTAATCACATCACACACATTCGCGCGGCCAAATCCGAAACCTTCGTTCATCATCGTCCATCATCATCAGCCATCACGTAGGTAATAAATTGAAATACTAAGTAGATGAAGAGATCAGCGCAAAGCTACGTGGTTCTTCTCGTTCCTATGTTCACTCCTGGAAGGAATCCCGTGATTTCCAATATCCGACGCCGCTGGAGGAGCATGTGGATCCCTTAACGAATCCGGTATGGAGAATCTACAACCGCTCCGTTGCAAAGACTGGGTTAGCCAGCCCGAAATTCATTACGGGTTTTCGGGAAGTGACTGTTTTGTAGCTTGCACCAACTGCCTTTTCGCTTTCCACTGTATAGTCAGTGACATATTGTATATGCAAGTCTATCGCGCATTTGTCTTCATGATTCCTACACCTACCTACAACAGTACTGGTATTGTGTTGGAAGTCTCTCCATGCATGCGTTTTCTGCAGGCCGTGAAAACGGCCTCCTTCTCCATCAACGCGCATCAAACAAGGAAGAATTTTCTCTTTTGCAGTGCTATCAGATCATGAGTGCGCAAAAGAAGTAAAAGCATACGCTCGGCTCCCTTTCGAAGGAACGAGGAAAGCAAAAGGAGCCATGTACGCTGGCAGGGCTAGCAAATGTATGGATTCTGACGCATCGCCTTTTTACGTTTTCAAGAACAATTCTCGGCTCGATGAACGAATGCGATTCGATACGAAAGGCCAGGGAAAAGGACAATAAACGAAACGGAACCTGGACTGCAAGTGCACCAAAGCCAACCTGTACATGATTCATGAATCATCATAGGTACAAAGCGTAGCCCTCCCCTTACGACGATGTCTCATCATTCATCTCTAGACGAAGGGGAGCCCAGCGCCGCAATTTCAGCAGCCGAGAAAGCGCTCGTGCACCGGCGGCTCAAAAGATTACAATAGAATTCTGGTCGAGAAGAAAGCCTCAGTCGAAATGGGGTTCCCCACTCTACATACTCGGTAGCCTCTCGAAGGATTCAAGAAGGCTCCACTCCCAGCCTTGTTCATACATGATTGATAGAGCACAGTACACGCTGCGTACCTTATTGCAGCAGGTAGCCTTCCTCGCTTGCTGTTCGTAGGGGATAATCGACACTGGTTTCTAGAAACGCACCCGAGTTGGGCTGCAAATCCACACGAAGGATTCGCCAAAGCTCAGGGACCGTGAAGTGGGAAAGAGGCAGGGGAGGGGGAGCGACAGGGCGTTCTAGATTGGACGTGGAGTGGAAATTCCAGTCGCTTTTGTTCTCTTCTCCTTCTTCTAAAGCATCTGGGATCTCCGGTACTGGATTGCAGCTGCCTGAAATTTTCCGGGGTCCTCGTGGCTCGGATTCAGCTTCCGCGAGGGATTTCTGTGGGTTGCGATGAGGCTTGATATTGATTTACACGTACGTACTTTACATTTGCCTTGCTACACGATGGAGATGAGGCTGGGTGTCTTGTTTATTTCGCCTATGCGCGAAGCTTGGTTGATGTTGGCAATTGATTTTTGCCTGCTGCAGCGAGTGGGTGCTTCCTCACGTCAAATATACTAATTAGGCAATAATGAGAAGCTTGGGCTTCCGACGATGAGGCTGGGTAGTCGCCAAGCTGGTGGTACCTGCGTATGCTTCTCTCTGACGTTTTGCTATCATGGTTCACTCGATATCAAAGCAGCACGAGAATTTGGGCTACGTAAAGCATCGTGCATCATGCATCGGAGGCCTTGTTCCAGATAATTTGAAACGGCGAAGTATGCCTAGGGGCGGCATCAAATGTCGTCGATCAGGCATCATTTAAAAAAGACGGATGGCAGCGGAAAATCGCGGCAGATGTTGGATTGAGTATCTGTAAACTGCCTGCGTTCTAGTGCATTGTCCCTTTCTCTATCAAATGTTCTCTGGTTCTCCTAGTTGTTGGAACCTAATGGGCCAATATAGGCCTAATGGGCCTGAAGGATGAAGTGTAGGCCCGAAGGAGGAGGTATTGCCTCTAGGAATAGGCCTATATGTAGACCTAGAGCCAACACTGTGGCAAGGCCCATATGACTATAAAAGGAGGTCCTTTACCACTGTAAAATAGGTAGAACAGTTGAATCAAGCATTAGTTACCCTTACTTTTAAGTCCATTTCATAGCCTATAAGGTACTAAACCTCAGTACCTTTCCTGCACCTAATCCAAGAACCTCCAAGACTAGTACCTTAAGCAATGGTTCCTTTACCCATGAAACGCCCTTGATTGCGATCTCCCCCACCAATCCTAACCTGATAGATTTTGCCAAATACTGTATGTTTCATAACCATGTTTGATAGATCCACTGAATGTTCTCAGTTACAAGACCGAGCCCTCAGCTGACTTTGACGCGGTAAGAGCATCCGGTGATAGGATTAATAATCAAATGGACTCCCAGAGAGCCTTTTGCAGCCTTGGTATAAGCTCTAAAGAGGTCCGCCGCAAAGTCATCTGACTCTGTCATGAGCTTCTCGAACTCCAACAGCGGCTCCGGTCGTGGTTCATAGCCAAGCCATTTTGTCATTGATGATGCATAGGGAACCACGCATGCGCCAACCATCAGCTCGCGGGCGTTGTGTTTTGAAGGCAGCTCCATGGCGATTTGCAAATTGGCGTACGATGGCCAAAGTTCGCACTCGAAGTGGTGTCGGAGCTTATCTTGGAAGCCATCCATGATTTCTTTGCTGTAATGTAAGTCAAAGTGATCGCAGGCCTTGAAGAAGCGTAGATATGCGTTGCAGACGCTGTGCTTTGTGTTTAGAGTATCCTTCTGAATTACGAACTTTCCAGTGTATAGATATTGAACGACCAGCTGGAAGGTTTCGATAGAGATCTCCGGCAAACTTAACACCTGGTCAACTGCCTCTTTAAAGCTGCCGTTGAAGGCTCGGTCAAAGTATGGCGAGCGATGACAGAGGAGCGCCTTGGCAAGAGTGAACGACTTCTTTGTGGGGCCGACGAGGATCTCTACCGTTGGACCTTGGAAGAGCTCAACTTTACTATAGCCAGAGGATTAGCATTTGAATGGAAAGCTGAAGGAGAAGAGTACACTGCGACCAACCTCATGAACTCATCTGCGGGAATGTCTCTGAACACTTCTTTGGAAGCGACCTTCACACGCTTTGCCGGAGGTTCATTAAGTGTTGGGGACATATTCATGTTGACTGAAAGCTCAGACAGAGACTCATCGTCGCTGTCAACCATTTCATTGAGAGATTTAGTATCTGTCAACCCGGATACGGACGCCTGATCGTTACTTTGACCGCGCTTGTTGGAAGACATTCTTGCGAATTTCCCGTGTTCAGAAAGTATTTTGTGACCAGACATTCTTGCGCTTTTCGAAGTTTCAAAAAGTCTTGAACTTTGCAAAGAGACCTCGTCTGTTTACCAAAAGAAGTGGGAGAGGACTGGCCTTCTAGTGAGTTGTAGCGAGAGAGAGGAGCTAGAGCCTAGAGGAAAGAAGTCGATCAAATCTCGAGCAACAGGAAGTGAATATAGTCTGATAAATGATGCCCACAAGGTTGAAGTGAATATGAAGCTCTTCACCCTTGAAGGCGTGCTTGAGAAATATATACCAACTGAGTTTTTTGATTATCTTTCCAATGCTGACCATGAAACATTGCATCTGAGAGCAGAACTGTGCTTTGAATATCGGTCTACCAGATGTGATCGCGAAGCAGTCATCTTCCTTCCTTCTATCTGGCTCTCCAGTGCAAAAGTAACAGGTCAACAACAATGCCCAAAGACATCTGGACCACGAAAACATTATAATGTCCTAGTAGTATGTAGGAAGTTCGTGTGAAGACACTAGTACGCTAAGCAGCTACAACACACTGTCCCAAATCAGCCTCTTTTTCTGCCCTAGAGAGTCTGGGAGCTGTGTACTTCCATCTTATCTCTCCCAACGACATCTCTCAACGTGCTCATTCACTTGCAACGCAGCAGCCCTCGATTTCTCATCCTGTGCATCGAACTCCGGTTATTCTTATCATTAATCTTTTACATTACTTCTGCCTAGCGACAGCTCATCCAACCACTCACCACCTTCTGCATACCATATTTATCAGTTCGTCAGTCCAGTTTTTCCCAATCGAACGGAGAAACATCACCGATTCATCAGTTTTCGGAAAGGAATAGGTAAAGTCTTAGTTTTCCATTTATATTCTTACCATGGTTCATACACTTGGGTTATTTAACTACTCACCACTGCGAGGAAGAAAATAAACTTGGAAAACGGTCGAGAAGTATAACTATGAACAACAAGAAAACAAATAAGATATTGTAGGGAAAGTAAAAGTTCTTCCAATCTAACATACAACATATACCACAAGACATCACAATAATCACGTGTCCTTGTTCTCCCTCTCGGTACCTTTGCTACCCCTTTCTTCTCTTCTCTATCCAAGTCTCAAACTATCAATCTCCTCAGCCATCCCGTCCTGAAACCTCTCCGCTGGCACATGTTGCTTCTTCTCGCTAAACCCATCTACGAAGCGAGGAGGCGCAATAACATCACAATGACATATTAACATCTCACTTTCATCCCTTCCTTCCCGCCATGCTTCCTTTTCCCACGGAAGAGAGATTCCCTTGCAGTAGCTACGCAAGAGCCCCCTTTCTTTGCATGATCGTCAATATATTGCATATGTAATGACGCGTCAAAACAGCAAAAGAAAAAGTAGATGTGTATATTTATATGAGTCCATGAAAATCCGAGTATGTAGGTTACATATATACATGTTCTGAATTTCAACCTCAATCTTTTTCATCTCTCCACTTTCAGAAAGAGTCGATTCAATGAAGTCCCCCCAATCTATACCTTTCTTCGCCTTCCTCGTCTCAGCCTCAGCCACAAATGCCCTTCTGCATCCCACGACCCATGCACTCCAATCATATTCGCTTCAACACACTAGACAAGATTCTCTTACCTGCGCGGAAACATATGGAGGTGGTTCAATAACTTGCGGTGAGGGCGGTAGTTTGTCTTGCTATGATCCCAGTGTGGGAGAGGTGTGTCTTCCACCTGTCATTTGTCTTTCTCTCACACTTCTCCGTAATTCCTAGCCAGGAACCAATGAGCTGGGGAACGTATCCGACAGAATGATTGGATTATTCGACATGCTAACATCGAGAAAAGACATGTTGCCCCTCGGACCACAAGTACTGCGGGATAGGAAACGTGTGTGCGCCGATTAGGGGATTTTGTTGTCGAGAGGTACGAATTTGTCATTTTGTCCCTTCACCCGACTTCCCTTTTCTGGCTTACTCTTCTCTGGTAAATTGACACACCCACGTCTCATCTTCTAGGGCGAGAACTCAAAATCCTGCCTAATTCGTCTGTCCATGATAATTTCCACATCGGATTCCTTCCCCCTGGCTGAATCGAGTTCGGCCGCCAAGAGCGACGAGAATGATTATATGGGATTCAAGGCTGGTGAGAAGATTTTAGGGAGACAGTCTGAGGGAGATAGCGATGGAGATGGGAACGGTGATTACGATGACGATGGAGACGGTGATTCGGATACCAGTACGAGGACTCCTCCTGTTTCAATGCAAATTATGGAAGGACCTAACCAGGACGGAGACGGCTCTGGAGGTTCGGACTCAGATAGCGATACCGATGGTGATAGTGGAGATTTAGACTCAGATCTAGATTCCTCCTCATCACAACTCGCCACAGGAGTTACTTTGTCACCAACCACATCCAAAACGTCCGCCGCAATCAAAATCGACACGTCCGCATCGCCTACTCCCACCACATCCTCAACATCCACAAGCTCGTCTTCCATACTCGCAGCTTCTAACCCTGTATCGTCGGCTTCCACGAGTGGGTCTATCATTCAGCCATCGGGTACGGGCTCAGGCAAAGCACCTGCGTTTACGGGTGGTGCGTGTGGTGCTAAGAACCCGAGCGAGACATGGATTGGAATCTTGGTTTTGGGTATTTGTTTTGCGGGGCTTGTCGGCTTGTGATCAGTATCCGGAAGACCTGAAAATAGTTGTCTTGTAATGTCAAATGGGAGTTGGAATTTCTGAAAACATCAATCCAAACCCTGTGAACGTGATTCGTATGGAGAGCTGCCGCTGATGCCCCTGGTATAAACACCTTTCTAATCTCAGGAATGTCGAAGTGGCCGGTCATGAGGTAAAAAAACTCCAGGAGTTGGATTTCCGATAACTGGATCAACAAGCCTCTCCCTCTCTCTGTGGCATCTTTATCATACCAGGCAATTCTCCCTGCCTCGTGAAAAGTCTAAGGTCCAATGCTCCTTTGGTCGACTTCTTCTCCCCCCTCTCATTTCATATTCTTAACCTTCCCCCCCTCCACAAACTCCTTCAGCTCCCTCGCCGCATCTCTAACCAAATCATCCAACTCTTCACTCGCCGTCAACAACGGATAGTAAGCCGCCCACCCCTGCAAAGTCTGCCACGTCCTATACTCGCAAATGCCACTCCGACCAAGCACCGGAACGACTTCTTGCACTCTCTCTGAACTTAACAGCCAGTCCGGGTAGCCGATGGATTTGGCTGCTATCTTTCTGCACTTCTGATCTAGTAATGTGAGTATCACGAGGATTGATCGGTGTTGATATTCTTCTAGGTAAAACTGGGGGATGTTTAGTTTGGGATCTCTATTGAAGGGGAAGAAAGGAAAGAGAAAAGTACTTCATAAAGTCCCTTCGATCCTACTGTGGGGTGTTTCTCTGATGAAGTGCCCCACGTATATTGGGCGTATCCAGAGCCATAATGCTTGAATGAGGATATCACGTCAAAGACCTCGTCAGCTGACGCATTGATCTTGATACTTGCGAAGGCGGTTGAGATGGCATCTTGTTTACTGATGGATGGGGTAGCCTTGAGACGTTTCTCGTCGACGGAGTTCTGGACGAGGAGGACTATGATGACCAGGAGGCAGATGATGAGGAGGATTAGGGATGCATATATGTAGTATGTTAGGTCCGCCATTTCCGGGGTTTGGAGGGAGCCACAAAGAATATAGATAGGACGGGCTCGTCGTCTCGTGTAAGTTTGTATGCCGATTCAACGGAATACCAACAACAGGCTCTGGCTTAGGCTTCGGGGAAGAATTGTGGAATGAACTTTGATAGCTAATAGGAAAGGAGTAGCACGATTGAGATCAACGTCAAGGTTATACTTGTAGCAATATATCACTTTTCTTAAACAAGCCCAATCAATGAAAATCGCGATCATCAATAAGCACTGCAAACAGAGAACAATTGTCAAGCCCACTCGTCATAAGGCAGAGAAAATTCGAACAAAGAGTTTGCTCTAAACTAATCACTTACAAGCCAGCACCCGTTCACCACCCGCTCATATCTCCGACGGCTTGATTGACAACTCCAGACTCCAAAAGTGACGGCGAAAGAATCGTCGGACTCTCCGGCCTTCGTCTTCATTCCACCGCTGAAGACAGCGAAAAGTGCGAGAGAGGAAGAAATGCTTACTCAAGTACTTATGACATCGCCCATTGCTACCCAATGAGAAGGGGTCTTTATCGGACAGCGTCCGAGTCGAGCTCCCAAGACTTTTGCTCTCCACTAAAGATCCGTCCTTGTTGAGCCCCGTAGTGCGACCGCATTGAGGTGAAGGATAAGCTTGACCTCATTGTAACTGACGAGTAATTTGCTAATTTCTGTCTTTCTATCCAAGTTCACGTTACGGGGAAGAGGGTTATGCTTGTTTGTTTGAAATCTCGTGAATGCCTGTTCCCTTTCCCTTTCCCTTTTGTCACCTGAAAACATCCCCTCCTCTTCCAATTCGATTTCACGCAATTGAAGATATATTCTTCCACTCTAGAAGATCTAATCCGTCTGATCTGAAGACTCCGGAAAACAATTGATTGTCACTTCACCCACCATCCAAGCTCCCACAACCACCCCACTACTAGGTAGATAAGGCGGACGCACACACTTTGCACTTCGCACTTCGCACAATTACTTCCTCCATCCTCACTCTCCGAAAATACCTGCTTCTGAACTTCTGGCCAGGTCGTGTTGATTTTCAGAGTCAACAATCACACACAGCCAGTCACAATGGACCCTTCCAAAGTCTCCGTCTTCAAAACCTACGATAAACCCCGAGGCCAAGGCGGCGCGAGTTCTTTCGCGACGTTCATGATTATTGGTCGTAAGTACACACATAACTAGTCTTACCTCACCTGTCCAATTCCCTTCTCCTCCCTTCCCTTACCAATGCTACGACCCAAATTCAATTCAATCGCATAGACAAACACAACTGACACCTACCCCCCTCACAGCAACATGTTTCTTCCTCGGCATCCTCTTCAGCTCCTTCCCCTACGACTACCCTCTCCTGTGGACCTCAGCCACCACCCCCGATAGCTACTACAACTTCATCGAAAACCACATAAAATTCATACACGCGTCTCCACCCCTCATCCCGCGGATCCTGCACATCGCCATCTCCGTCGGTTTCATCGGGCTCTTCACGAAGCTGTTCAAGCCCTCGGAAGCGAACCTGCTCTTCGACGGCGCCTCGCTGGTCCTGTACGTCGTCGGCGTCGTGGTGTATATCACGAATATCGTCAAGGGGATGCGCATTGTGACGCTGGGGCTGTATGGCGAGGCAAACGCGCCCGAGGGAGAGCTGGGTGTGGGGAGAGAAGACTCGTTGAGGGTTTTGGCTGCTAGTAATACGATCTTGGCGTTAGTGCTGGTGGGTGTCCTGGTGTTGCAGGCGGGGCAATGGTATGCGGAACGTAAGGAGCTGGATGAGGTGGAGAAGATCGAGAAGGAGTGGGAGGAGAAGAAGGCGGGGAGAAGTGGGAGTGGGAGCGGACATGCGACGAGGTCGGCGACGAAGAAAAAGCAGTGAGTGAATGAGGGAGTGAGTTGATGGAGACAGAAAGGTGTTTGAAGAGTTGCAGTCTGTATATTTATGGTGATACGGATTAGGAAGACGGGTGAGCTTGGATTTAGATGTAGTAATATGTGCGCATGGGACGTTTAGTGCGAAGTATTTATTCTATTTCGAAGAAAGCGATACCCTCATGTCTGTATGTCATAATATTCTGATCTACAACTTTCTCAGTTTGCTTCTGGTTACTTCTTTTACGTGGTACACCTTCATTGCCGTACAAAATTTCAATTGTCAATGCATAAGAAGAATGAATATACGGTGCTTGAGTTCTGCCATGGAAGTCTCCTGACAAGAAGCTCGAATCCTCACCAAGCCCTCACCAAGCCATCATAAAGATCACAAGGTGTGATTCCCATTGCTTGAGTATGTATCTCAATTTGCTAGTACTATTCTAAACGGACTTTGGCCTTCCTATTCCAAGTAACCGCTGGTCTCTCCTAGACTCCAGTCCAACAAATGGTGGAAAGATAATCCCTCACCTGCCAGATGCGCCAATTTTCCTCCCAACTCCTCAAGTTTGAAAATTTAAAGATCCGGTGAATCGAAATAGCTAGAATCTACTGCGCTGTTGGACTTGAATATTTGGAAAACCCCTTATTCCACAAGCTGTCCCTCCGATAGAAAAACCCTTGTTTCCCAAGCTGCCCATCCAATATCAACCACGCGACCAGTTCGACCATGAAACCCCCCCTCTACACAAATATCCCAAGCATGAGCTTTCTGCGGCAATTCCATAGACGCCGAGCTTCAACTCCCACCCTATCACGCAACTCCCCATTTCAATGATCCCCATTTCAATAAAAACTCCAAGCACAATCCACAGACACCCATCCTCACACATATGAATTACTGCTTCCTCTTGTCCCACTGCACACACAACTCAGCCTTCATGGGCAGCGTCCCCTTCTCCATGCACTCTTGACACAACCATCTCCTGATCTCACTCTCCACGATCTCGCACTCCCTCCTACCCCACTGACCCTTCAACGGTTCCGCCAGCATGACGTCTGTCCAATGTTTCTTCTCGATGCCCGCTTTCCAGTCGCTGTTGCGGAGGCCGTGCCTTCTGATGGTGAAGAAGAGGTATTCGAGGTTGGGGAACTGCTCGAGGATGACCGGGACCTTCTTTTCGAGCTTTGGCTTGAGCGTCAGACGCGCCCAGTGCGTGAGCTGGATTAGGTTGTAGTTGGAGACGCTGATCTCGGAGGCAGGAAGGTCGAGGTTCAGGCCGATGGAGGTGAGCCCGGGGAAGAACGATGGAAGGACAGAGGCGTCTGGGAAGACGGGGATGTCGAGGTCGCGCTCGTGGGGATTCGCAGGTACAAGTGGCGTTGCGTTGATATCTTGGTCGATATCCGGCGGGTTGAGAAACGAGTCATTTAGGGGGAGGTTGCTGTTGGTGTCGAGGTTACTCTGGTTGTTGTGAGTGCTCGCACTGGCATTGGCTGCAGTCCAATCTAGCAGTACGGGTAGAATAGGAAGACCAAGATAATCAGGCCGTCTCTCATACCGCTGTCGATTTGCTGAACAAAGCGCCTCCTCCTTGGCCTCCTGAAGAACACGTTCATGCGGAGCCACCCCAGCCGCGGGACAGTAGACTGGAAAAGAACAGTTTGAATCTACCGGGAACCGCAAGATGAACTCGTCTTTGGCGATGTTCAAGTAGAAATACGGAGAGGTCGGTTTGGCTGGATCCTGCAGTCTGCCCTTGGAATCGATGGCGCTCAAGTTCTTTTGGCCCATGTGGCGCGCTGCTGCACATGTGTGAAAGAACGCCGGGGCGGGCGGAAGACAAAAGTACCTGAAGCTTTCCTCTCCGATCACTGTATTGACGATTTTCCCATGGGAGAGAGAAACCCAGTACCAGATAAGATTCTGCAATTCGGTGGGGAGTTTGGCAAATTGATGGAAGATGACTTCGGTCGACAGGTCCTGCGACAAACTGAAGGCATTCATGGCCACGATAAGCGGATTCATGTCTTGTTCTTCCTCAGGTGAAGAAGGTGGAGTGTCATATTCAGAATGAGAAGACATGTTGAAGAAGAAGTGGGTGAAAAGGAATCTGTAAGCTGCGTCAAGACGCTAAATGATACAGAACCAAATTATCAGAATGGTTGGTATAACCAAACCAGAAAGATAATTTTGGCACGCGGTCGTGGTGACTCACGATAATAATTGTGCGAACGTGTGTTGTTTTTGTTTGGATCTGGTTGCCAAGCGGTGATGTTTTCTAAGTCGGAAAAAGCTCGCTACCGAAAGACGATGAGGTGTTCTTGACCTCGAGGATTGCCGAGAACGAAGGTGAGTCTGTACCAGACCTAAGGAATACGTGTGAGGGATTGAACTACTACTTAGTAATCTTCAATTGACTGGATAAAATGCACTAGACTACTAAAAAGCCCAAATTGAGAGCGACTCTTGAGTAGCTTGACCTGGTATATAATTTTGCGGTTCAGGCTATACTTTCACGGTCATGAGATTCAATGCTGCTATCATGTATTCCAAGGAAACTGGCGCTGGTTTGTGAATGCATTTCACCAGCTACGACCAAACTATAAAAGTTCAGGCACGTGTGGCTATGGTTACATACATGTAGAACACCAGATGAATATCACCAATGTCACGAAACATGACTCCAAGCATCATAGCATTCTTCTTGTTATTTAAATGCAGCTACCCAACCGCCACTTTGTCTCCCACTTTGATGACTGGAAACTGATGTTCCTTGTAGGGTAGTGATGATGGTACGTGAGACATATGTGAGCCGAAGAAAACTTTTGATTCAAACCTTCTTGTTTTCGCCAATGTAACAAAGGGTTCTTCGTTCTTCTCGGCCGTGTCCTGGTCGACGCATATCATATGACAGCGTCGACAGGATCCTAACATCTGGTACTTTTCCGAACCAATCTGCAGACTCTCCCAATGATCTTCACCATACGGCTGTTGCCGATCTTCCGAGGCTGATGAGGCCAGAACGATATTCGCTCGAAAGACAGAGGCCGAGGCCGGCTTTCCACCAGATTTCTCAATCTCTTTGTTAAGCCAGCCAATACTCGATCTATTTATCGCAAGTATAGGACTCTCATTTGACAAAAGTATTGGCCGCTTCTGCATTTCACCATCCGAATCTGGAGGTGTCGGTGGCCCTGGAAATGATCCCGGAACGGGTTTCCTATCCATTTTCTGTGCTTTCGCTCGTTGATGCTGTTGCATATGTGCTTTAGCATGCCTCGAAGAAGTCCCACTTCCACCTGCAGGAAACCTAGCTAATGAACAAGGCACATCCAGGATGTCGGAGAAGAATTTGTTGACCTCAGGACTCGAATAAGTTCGAGCTATGATAGCATCCCCACACACTCTCGATGCCAGTGAGTGTATGCTATTCGCATTCTTGTAGTACAGAGGGTCTGAAGACAAAGGAATATTGATCTCTCCGGCCTCACCTGCGCTGACTGACCCCCGATATTTGATCCTCAGCAACCCGTCTTCGAGGTCTATTCTTGGCTGTATAAGAGCCATTTTTGGATATCGCTTTTGACTTAAAGCCTGCCCAGTCCCCTGATGAACAAGACACCATTCTCGATCCCAGGCGAGACCTTCCGGCCTTACTTCCCATGAGGTACCTGCGGGGATACTAAAGCCACCACAACTCTTTATAGGGTAAACGGTAAGGCTTTCGACATACAGGCTGTCCGAGCCTGCGGTCGGAGTCCGAGTCTCATGATAGTTAGGTGCCACATTCTTATCCACGAAGAATTCATCCATAAAAGAAAGAAATGCATCTACATCACCAACCGTACTCATAGCCCCTACGCTAACACGAATTGTACCTGTAATCTTTCCAGCGTAGATGTCTGTTTCACCACCACATCGTAAGCCCGCAGAAAAATTCCTTCTCATTTCCCAAGGCTGCAATTCTAATGCTGAAGCAACGCCGCCAGGATTACAGAGGCCACCAGTTCTGATATGAAAGTTCCTAATTGAAGCCAATCTCTCGAACTCGATATTAGTAACCCAAGCTCCAAAGCTATTCTTAACATTGAAAGCTATTGTAGGTCCCTGCGCCTGACTGCGCTTCTCCACACCATATCCTTGTGAATACATAACACACACAGGCTCCTTATTAGCATACTTAAGAGCTTTCAAGCCCTCAAACAACCTTCGAGCCAGGTATGCTGTATGACTGGCAATGCGGTCCATAGAACCATAGAGTGATCTATGAACATCAATGGCTGTGTCTAACGCAATGATATTATGAAACGGTAGGGTTCCATCCTCCAACGTTTCATGCAATGACTGTCCTTTCGGAGCATGCCATTGCTCTTTCAAGCAAACGACCACATCCACAGTGCCTCCGCCAAAGTATTTTCGTTGTTGCAGAATAGCGCCAACATCCTTTCGTACGATAAGAGCACCTAGATCAGGGAATCCGAAGACCTTGTAGAAACTTAGAACGGTGAAATCTGCAGCCTTACTTGGATCACTCAGATCGAGCTGCGAAGTGGACACCAGAGCAGAAGCATCCAGTAGGGTGTAGGTGGTAGATTCGGCTTCGCGGGCAAGATTCCGTACTCTTTCGAGCCATGATTGTGGTAGCCTTCGGCCATCGAGGTTCGACTGAGCAGGGAAAGTAAAGAGTCTGACATCAGAACCTGGACATTTGGTCACAAGATCCTCCGCCCCTATCAACCAACGCTCCACACTCTTGTCGTCCAGGCATCTGCTCGACGTAGCATTTTCCCTAACCCCAACCAGACTTGTATGTGAATCTTGATGATACCCATATGCGAATCCCTTCGGCTGACTCCTGAATGCATCCATGACAAGTTTGACCCCTGCTGTAGCATTGGCAACAAACACCACATCGAAGTGCTCCGGGTCTGCTTTGAAGAACCTCAAAACGCTGAGCCGGGTGTTCTCGATCCGCGTGGTAGACAACTGTGAGGAGGTAGAGGCAGAGTGCGGGTTTCCATATAAATTCGACATCATGTCCGCCATGTTTTTCTCCATCAAAGACTTCGAATAGAGCGTGGTGCCCGCATGGTCAAGATAAACCGCATCTACGAATAAAGTCAGCTCCCATGAACCTGAGCTCGAACTGCATCTATACAATACCTTTAAGCATAGGATATTCCCTCTCCCTAAACCCCTCAACATCTCTATTGTATACAAAGTCGCTTTCCGAATTTGTCATCGTGGGTAGTTCTTCTCTTCGTTTGAACCCTTAACTCTTAAGGTGGATGGAACAAAATCCTATGCAACGGACGACACTCTTTCAACAAAGAAGTTTGATCATGCATACTTGCCCGAACATGAAAGTAATGTACATAGGGTAGCCAACGGGGCCATGCGACAAAAGAAGCACTTAGGAAAGGCCCGCTATTCACTTTGTCCTATGGAAGTGAAGTAAGATATGTCGGTCCAGGGAAGCCAAATGCGGAGTTGGCCGACCAATCTATGTATCGGCACCAAACCATCCCACCAAATACCTTGCTCAAAAGAAAGATTTTTGGCCTCAGGCATGAACAAATTTCCAGAAGCAAAGCTTCCCAATTCGCATGGTATCAAATTTTTGGGAAACCCGCGAATCGAGTCAAAATTGGAGCATTCTGCTTATACAGTTTTCCAATCCGCCCCAATCTGCAAGATGTTCCGAACACGATTCCCCCGGATACCTATACAGCGTCTCTCTGTGAAGAGGAGCTTCACAACAAACTATCAGCCGCAGAGAGTCCCGACGCTTCAACACGATTTTTCAAAAGGTGTCCCGGGTCTGCTGTCTCCTCCGGCGTTTGATATATCGTGGACGCAGTATCAGACTTTTATGATTGACAAGCTCAACCAATTGTTAGCGGGTAGGCTCTTCTTACGTTTTGTTTGAATTGGTAGAGTGTGGGCCTGGGGGGAGGGGAAGGAGGGGAAGCTTGTGCATTGGCAATGTCTGCGGTAGAAGCTACTACTTACTTACTTGCTCCCTTGCATATTGGGGATGGAATCACATTGCGGCTGAATATTGACTAACATATCCATGCAGGCACCGAATATGCACATAGAGACACCAAAGAAATCCTCCTGAAATACGCTCGCGACCCCAACTACGCCCCGCACTTCAACCACGCCTCCATGGCACACAACAACCACTTCTTCTTCAAGTGTCTGTCGCCCACAGCCGTCAAAATGCCCGAAAGACTGCAAGGGGAGCTCGAGCGATGCTTCTCCTCCATTGAAACCCTCCGCCAAGAACTCGTCCTCACAGCCAGCGCCATGTTCGGCCCCGGCTTCGTCTGGTTGGTTAAAGATAGAATGAGGAACTTCAGCATTCTTACCACATACATAGCTGGATCGCCCTATCCGGGCGCACACTACCGTCGTCAACCTGTTGATATGAATACCGAGGATGCGAGCATATCGGAACACTATCGACGGACGATGGGCACACCTGTGAATTCGGTAGGTGCGCATGGACCGTTGAGCGCGACGAGAGAAGAGAAGCTTTCACCGCCCGGAGGAACTCAAATAACGCCTGTTCTGTGTCTCAACATGTGGGAGCATGTATGGCTTCCTGATTACGGGTTCTATGAGAGGGGGAATGGGAAACAGGCATTTGCGGAGGATTGGTGGGAACGTATTGATTGGAATCAGGTTACAGAGCATGCGAATATTCTACCTGGCAGTGCGAAGTTCCAGAAGTGAAGTGGAGAGGAGGAGAAGGGTATAAAGAGGCTTTGTAGCATATTTGGGAGAAGGACGGGATGGCTGGCGTTCTTTTAAGGGAAACGTAAAAAGAGATACATTGTATTATATGCATGATGGACTCGACATGACCTTGCATCTGGAAGGGTGGAGTGTACAGTGGTGGGAGAGCAGAACACTATGTTATGATAAATGTGTGGAGGAGCAGATCTCTGAATCTTGCACAATGTCGGATTCTTCGAATGTCGGAATGAAGATGGCCAGTGCCTAGGATACATCCAAGCTAGAAACGAGTTGAGTGTGGACTCATACTCGTACTTCACTCCAATCAAGCTACATGCACTGCCTAGGTGACAACTGAATACCACTATCTCTTTTGCATACACAACAAAGCTCGATAACAGAGCTTCGAGTGGTAGTGGAGAGATCAGCATGCAGTGACTCCCATCTGCAATTCCACGAGGATAGCTAACTACCATCTCAACTTTCCAGCCAAGCCATGAGAATACAACCGAGACAGGACGTCACCCTTTTTACTTCATCAAAGGCACTCTACGACTAGAAGTCCAGAGAAGTAAAGGAAAAAGAATTAAGTATCATATATATCTGCCACTCCTTCACAAACGGGTATAACTATGAGCACTGCACCAGCAGTATCAACTAAAAGCAAACGTACAGTCTATGTACAATAAATAATTATCCAAATTAGCCCCATGTCTCATTCACCATTTTCCCAATCCATCCATATACAGAACGCCTCGCCTCATCCCACTCCACCTTCTTACTCAATCCTATACACCCCTCTGTCCCGGAGTCGGTGTATAAGGCGCGGCGCCATCATATCCGCGATAAATATACGCTATTTCACCCCCGCATTAGCTTCTGTCTTGCTCACTCAAACACCTTCAGATGCGATCTACAAAAACATCGTCATCCCCACGGGCATACATACGTTGACCCTTCTTCAAACCCGCCAGACCGCTCTCCTCCATCATATCCGTAAAAGTAGTCTGATGACTCCCCCTCCTCGGGTTACCATCCGCCTGACCCGGCACGCCCAGATGCATGGCTCTCGGTCCGGCCTGCGCTCTCAACGCCGTGGCTGTCTCGCCGCCGACAAAGATGTTTATATCTTCGTAGCTGAGCTCACGCTGGAGAGGGGGCGTTACTGGGCGGTTATCCGTGACGCTGGGTTGGCGATGGATGTGTGCCACTTCTGATCTTTTTCTTGCGGATGGGTGCTGATTCTCGACTATCTGTGGCTTGCGCTGAATATTGAGCGGGACAGGTGGCACGGGACTGTCAAGGTACGTGATACCCATGCCCACAGGCGCGGCATTCGAGGCCGTGGACTTGCGGAACATGGAACGGATCCGTGTTTTCGTGTCGGTGCGACGGAGTGTGGTTCCTGCAAGAGATGATGGGGTAACAGGGATCTTGCGTAGGAAATCGGTGCGTACGTCGCTTGTGGCGACGGGTTCAGAGATGTTACCGAAGTCGGGGCTGTTTTTATTGCGATCCTCTCTGCGGCGGCAGGCCCTGATCAGACAGAGGGCGAGAAGGGTGAGGAGGATGCCGATGGCAATGCCGGGAAAGAGACCGGCGAGGATGGCACTGACCGGAAATTTGTCGCAGGTGGGTGATAGAGGGCTAATAGCGATAGGTGTGCCGGTTAAGGATGATGGCGAAGATGCGGAGGTTGGGGAGGGATTTGAGGATATGGTTGCAGAAATGCCTGCGGTAGTAGATGCTCCGGTGGGTTTTATCGAGGCGGTGCTTGAAGCGGGTAAAGCTGAGCTACTCACTGTTTGACCCGGCACGGAATCCCGCTGATCATCGTTCATCACGCAATTGCCGTTTGAACAGCTGTATCCAAACGGACAACAAGCGTTCCCACATTTCAACAAAGTTGCAGTCAACGCGGTCGTCTTCAGTGTGTTGTCTGGATGTGCGGTGATGTTCTGCGTCGAGATATCACATGTAATCGGTTGGATGGTAGTGCAATCATTCCCACTAGGACAGCAGAGCAACGTCGTGTTCTGTGCTAATGGTATGCAAGTTGAAGTAGAAGGGCAGCAGAAACCTGAAGGTAATCCGACATTGCTGCATTGCGTGTAACTTGGGTCAGGACATGTTGCTCGTTCGAAAATACTGTTTGCACTCGCACGAGCCGTAGTCGCAAGATAAACGGCTGCCAAAAGCAGCCGCCTGCTGAGTTGAGTATGCCTCATTGATGTAACCATCGGTAAATGTTAATTTTCTTCTCAAGAAAACACGCCAAGTTGTGGTAGTGTATGTGCTCAGAAGATGAAAGATGCACCGAATCCACCAAAATCGAGAAGTATCAAAAGTATGAAGGACCAGAAAGTAAAGTAGAAGATACAAGAAGAACTAGAAGACCGGAAGAGAGTGCAAACGCCAAGAACAAATATTGGGCGATGCGAAAAAGATGGCAATTGTAATTATGAAGAGAACAAAGAAAAGATTTGACAAGCGCGTTCTTTCGACCGAAGATAAAAATAAACAAGAGACACAATGAAATCCAAAGGTTCCAAACGCCGTAAATAAGACACTGATATGAAAATAACGAGAGGTTCAGACTTTCCTTTGTGCTGCTTCTTTCACACTTCCAGCTGCGAGCTTTCGTCATGCAGAGGACGGAAGATATTTCTTTTGTAAGTAAGTACGGCATCGGAAACACCATCGTTCCTCTACGGCTAACAGGTCCAGGCCAGATGAGCTTGCCGCATATGCCCATGCCATGCTGGAAGGTCACTCACGCGTCGGCCATGTATCTTCGAATAGAATAAATGCAGAGAGTATCCAGTGTCCAGAAAAAGGTACAACCGAGCAGTGGACGGTGAAGCGGCGGTTCGAGACGGCCAAATAATAATTGGTCCGCGACGCATCTCCAGCCATTAAGCTGACCATGGAGAAAATGGTCGAAAATGGAGCTAAACCCGGCGTTGGGCTGTGCAACGTCTCTTAATCGAACTACGATTTGAAAACGAGAGGTTGTCAGGCGTTGAGAGAAGTTTTGCGTTGTTGGAGAAATACTTTTTGGCGCGGATCGTTTGATTGAGTGATGCATGTTTGACGGCTTTGATTGGATACGAGCGGAAATTGACGCGCGATTGGTTCAAGCCTTCTCGTCTTTTCTTTGTGAGTGGGTTTCACGGGACGAGAGAATTCTAAATGAGGCGAGAAACGGGGGAAACATGAGACGAAAGCCATTTGATAACTGAGAGAAATGAAGTGAAATGAGATGAAAATGGAATGACTCATTCATCTGAACGAAGGAAAGAGAAGTCAGCAAACCAAGATAAAAGTCAGCAAACAGCACAGCTACAAGATCGAATGGATTCCCACGAGATGTTCATTGGAATGCAGAGGTGGTTCGGTTTAGTTTGGACCAACAACGACGAACGTGTTCGAGGGATTCTGCATAAACCATGAATCTGATGGTTGTGAAGAAGGAAGCATGTACTCAACTAATGGAGGAAAAATGGTTTCATTCGAGATGGTTGACTCCCCGGACTCTTCGTTGACTCGCTGTCGATTTCAGCCCAAGTCTAATCACAAAGGCATCAAGGACAAACGAAACACGACACGAAACCAATGAAGATATACTGTGTTCCTGCTGTGTCTTTACTGTAGAACTTCCCCGCATCCCTCCCGATACTTTCTTTTGCCAGTAGCCTTGACCTTAAGCGTCAAACGAACAAATCCCATCTCCGGAGTCAGCACCAGTTCCCATCGCACAGCTTACCATGGACTCCGCACTCCGCACACTATCGAATGAACGAACATCGCAGGAATCCCTTCATGATCTACCTAGCTATTCGTGAACAGGCCCGTGTTTCCACTCAACCTCCCTCCCGTCCCTCTCTCGCTCACTCAATCAACCGAACTCCTTCCCTCCCCGAGTCCCCTCTCCACCCAACTCCACCACGATAAAACACCGCCTGACATGACCTCCAGTGCAGTGCATCGGCCGAAAGCGCCCGACATCACGCAACGGACCTAGTAGAAATACATGTTGCCACACCACACCATACCACACCACGCCACGCAACCTCAACATCGATAATTATTATCGTGAGGAGATTGTCTAGGGTGTTGGTTGCTTCACATCAGATGTTCCTAGCTCGCTGTTTCTCCGATTCTCACCGACAGACGTGCAACAAAGACATATGCTTTTCGTTTGATAGTGGGAGGAAGCGGACGGAGATGCGGATGGAGAGAAAGGAACGGGAGGGTAGGAGGAGAAGGGAATAGGTAAGTCGGAAGAGGAGGGAGAACGAGGATGGAGATACATCACGAAGGGGTAGGTCTAGACAAGATGGGAGAGGAGGTACGGAAGCACTGAGTATGAGCTGTGCGACAATGATACATCCTCATCGTCATCAAAGATCAGAACACGCATTAAGTCTTCCTTTCCATTGCACCGCAGACATATTGAACAACCCAAGGATGCACACGAGCATGAACACCTTTACCATGCATCATCATACTTCACATCATACCTCACATCATACTTTACACTATACTTTACATCATCCTTTACATCAAAAAATATCCTCAAGCCTCTCCATTGCCTCACCCCGTCACTCCGCCATGCCATGCCATGCCATGCTATTCCAGTTCTACAGCATCGAGTACCGTGCCGTACTGTAACCGTAGTATGCATACACGCAGTACCGTCTTGTTAGACGTGAATAGTCCGCACTCAGCGTAGCATTGCACAGCACATATCTGAACTGAGAGCGTGCGGTCAAGATCCGGGTCTGCTGTCTGTTTGTCAAACTTCATGTTTATTTTGTCTCTGTTATGCACTAATCTAGAATCTACTCTCTACAGTATAAATCTCCTACTATATTCTATTATTGTCCCATTCTAATTATATTCATTCTCCCTGGCACCCCTCGTGTAAGCGCCGTGTCTCCCCATCTATGCAAGTCACTACGCGCAGCACATCTAAACCAAAGAGAGTTAAAATACGATCTCATCACGATTATTCACAAGGCAGAAGGAAGATCGATGTGATTGTTGATTGAATTTTTATAAATTTTGATCCTACATGCCAACATGGTTATGCTATCCTGTCCGGTTCATGTCCCATCCCATCGTTTCCCCTGCTCCTGCTCCTGCCCTGCCCTATGATCCCATCCTAAAATTCCGGGGAGCCGTGGCTCGACCCTCGTATGCAATAAAGTATAATGTAATATATATGTATCCCCTCTTCATATATGTACCGTCCGTGTGTAAATCCTAAATAATCCTAGGAAGCATTCTTCGCAAGACCCTGTAGAAGTTGAAAAAAAGAAGGTAGAAGGTCGAAGAAAGAAGCTATCCTATCCACAAAATAAACCCAAAGAATGAACTAGTGACCTAATATACATGATCGCAAGAAAGAGTGACTCGTAAACAAAAGTCCTCTGGTGAACAAACGCCCTAGTGCTGCTGCTGGTATTTCCTCCGAATCCCTCCTCTTTTCACCCCACCTTTGCTGATGTGATGAGTACAAATAACCAAAAAAAAAAGAGCTAGGAACTGAAAAGGAGCTTTCTTCCTGTAACGCCGTCTGCTTGTAAATAGAAAGGGGGTATGCCAAAATGCCGCGAAATAAAAGTGGTGGAAAAATTAGTTCGAAAAATGTGGTGTCCTCGCTATGCATCGTTCATCATCCATTGTTCCCGTACATACGTTTCCGTAAAAGAAATAAACTCTTGCTTCCCATGTCTCGTAGCTCATGTTGCCTTTACTCAGAGACTTCAATAACTCGTCAAGAACTCCCCCTCCACACAAAATATGTGAAGCGGGCCTCAGTGCCCGGCATGTGAACCAATACTTCCAAGAAAGTATCGTAGCACTGCAGAAATGAAGGTTTTCGTAATACTCCCAAGCCGGTAGGAGGTATACTAGACTGGAGAAATTTCTAGATCAACAAGAAATCCCAGCCCTTCATTTGCATAACATCTCTCCAGGAGACGTAGTGTGCCTCACCACCACCGGGACTGAATCGTCCATCGACATGACCCCAGACTTCCTTGAGGAGGCAAGAAACACGACCGAAACTGCCGTGTTCAGCCAAGTCACCGAGTGCGGAGAAACGCTCAGCAAAGTGTTGACGGAATGGTGACACGGCTGTGCTGACCGATCCACCGATGAGGTAAACCCATACAAGACTGCGGTCGAAGCCCATTGGTCCAGCGGGGATGAATTCAAGTGTCTGAGTGAGCTTTGTGACCAAGCCAACACAGCTGTCTTGGCTTGGCGAGAAGCCTGGTACGAGACTGCAGAGATAAATGCGAGCTGCAAGACGGAATGCTGCAGTCATATTTCTGCTCAATTGCTTGGGGCTAAGAACACCGTGCGCGTTGTATGGAATCTTGGGTCCGCTTTCACCAATCTCTGTGAGGCCAATTTGATCACCAAGAGCGTGGACATGTTGGCAAAGTTGAATGTCGTCCATACCGTCGTGCTTGAGGGCTTCCAAGCATGCAATCTCGGAGATGAGATACATGACACGATCTTCACAGCCCATGAGTTCGCGCAGTCCAATAGAAGAATTGGTCGCAGACAAGTGCTTTTCTCTGTAAGTGTGAGCAAATGTTGGTGCACGGCCTTGGATGGTGGAACCAAGAATGTCAATCCAGGAGGTTAGGGTCATGTTGAAAGACATCAAGTCGTGGGACTCAGTAACCAGACGTGGGAGCTCAAGCTTCTGCACAAGAGAGATAGCAGCTTGAAAATGTTGGTGCCATGGGATGTCTGGCAGCGAGTCGTCAAATCGACCTACAGAACATGGGAAGAAAATCATTCCTAGAGTAGCTTCCAAAATTGAGACGTGATCTGTGTCGCGGTTGAGAGCCTCGCACAACTCAGAAATGGTTGCATAACGGTGGCGCATGATATCATTGTCAATCTGTTCACTCTGAATGTTCATGGTAGACTTGAAGTGCTGAGCGGAAATGCTAAGACAGCAGTGTAAGTAGCATTTGTTGCTTTGTAGAGCTGGAAGAATGTAGTCAGTTCGTGCGGAGCCATGTTGGTTACTTTCGAGGATTGGGAAGACTGTAGGTAGGACATCAGAGACAAAGTGGTCTAGAAGTCGTTGATCACCCTCATCTAATTCAATGGCAACTTGGCGGTAGTTGGTAGGCGGGCCATGCGAGAAATCGAAAAGGTTCATGTTCAATGCCTCCTCTGCCAGTGCGCCGTGTCGCTCATGGTATACTGGGTCCCATTCACTGTCAAGTGGAAACGAGGGAAGCATTGCTTCAGGTGGTGGTGGTGGGTGGAACGTGCTGAAAGTGGAGATGGTAGATTCGCGGCGGGTCGGAACATCGTTGACGAACATTTGGCGTTCAGTTTTAACATCGATTTCGTAGGGAGAGTATTCTGGGTACATGGTGGCATATTGTGAGTGTGATGAGTGCATTTGAGCGTTATATGCAGTGTAGTCAGCAATGTTTGGCGCATTGAAGTCAAAGAGGGATAACTGCGAGTCAACTGAGGCCGATCGAGTGCGGTCCAGGGAGCCGGAGTAGGTTGCGGATGTGGGTAGAGAGTGTGATAGGTTTGGAGGAGTGTCGATGGATGAGGTCATTACTTGTTGTGATTGTGCTTGAGAAGGGGCGTTGGTCTTTTCGGTGAGCTTCTTCCTCTTGATGATAGTCTTAATGACTTCTTTTTGCTGGCGGCGCAACTCATTGTTTCCCCACCACCCGGGCCTCTTGTATTCACATCTTAGACCGAGATGTTTGCAAGCACTACATGCTATCGCACCTTCATCACACTTCTTCCTTCGTAACCTGCAAGTGTAACAACCTTAATAGCTTTTGGTCAGTATATACCATCCGACAACGAGGCAACCCATGAGTAGAGAGACCAATTGGAAGAGATAAAGTCCAACGAACCTGTTCGAGATCGTCTATGCATTTGCATTTTGCCTTTGGTAGCTGGCGCGGCTTTGGGGGCCTTTGCTTTGGGTTGAGCGACCGCCATGTTGACGTTCGATCTTGTTGATGATGACTGAACGTTGGGGGTTTGTGTTGACATTTGTACTGTACCAGCAGTAGATAATAGTGGGGGCGGCGTTGACTGGAGCTCGGTTCTAAGTGCGTGATATGATATTGCGGCGATGGGGAGGGGACCAGGATCAATGGTGCGAGTGATTGGCGAGACCAGGGGACAGATAAAATTAATAATGAATGTCGGTTGAAATCAAGACCAGCTTGACCTATTTGTCTTTGGCGAGTACTGATTTAAAGTACCGAGAATTGTGGTTTGTACTTTGTACTGGTGGTACTGTCTGTTGGCAAAGGAGTGCGATGAGGCTGCTGTTGCAGTTGCTGATTAGGGAGATGGATGAGCGAGAACGGACGACAAGATGGCGCGCGGGGCGGAGGAGTGTAGTTATCGACCTGGTGAAATGATTCGGAGCCTCAATGAAGAAGTAGTGATGGTTGCATGTTGGCGACCTATATATGAAGATGTCCCAAAAGTATCTTCAGCCATGGTCGGAAAAGATGAAATCTATTTCTGGATACTCGACATCGAATGGGATGATGCTATTTTCCCACCTAGCCCAGATTCCCGCCCACGAACACATGCACACGTGCGGCTATCAGTTGGTGCCCATATGGCCCTATGAGAGGACGAGCTCCTCATGGTCCGAATTTAGGACAGTAGCACAGTACGCCATTAAGGGTGGGCGAGGATGAACAAGGGCAGCACGGAGGACACAAAAGAGGAGAGACAATGGGGACAGGGACGAGGACAGGGGGCCATTCTGTCGACTAGGTCAGGGTAGAAGGGTGGCCGCCTACTGCAATGATTAGCTTTGAAAAGCCTACAGGAAGTGGTCCAACAAAAGGTTGTGGATCATTGTGTGGGTGGCCATTGGCCCGGAGCCCTGCTTCTCACTCCCAATCACCTACAGCTGCCCTTGCACCAGGACTAAAAGAGGTCGAGGGAACAGGTGTGGCTGGCCAGTGGGAAAGCTCAGCGTCAAGAGAATGCGATGTGATAAGGTGCTAATGCATGGGACTTCTACTAGGGTGCTACGGTGCTAGGGTGCAGCCGTGGCTACTGCTGCTAGGTACTTTATTTTCGCGAGGGCGCCTCCCAGAAAGCCAGCCTAGCACTGCATTACGCTACGACGTACATCCCTACTTTAATCGAAGCCTCCCCCACTCCACACCTTATTCCTATCTCTCCACCACCCCCTTGTTCCCACTACTGGCCTCTCTTTTTTTTCTGACTGTTCATACTTGCTACATGAACTCTGACACCTATATGCTTACTTTCTACTGTAGAGCACATCCTAATTAGTCCTTAGCATCGTGAAAATTGTTTCCCGATGTTCTGGTCCAGATTGTTGCAACGATCGACGGACGAGGCAATCAGGATTCAGGACGCATCTACTTCCATTTCTAGCCCTGGAAATTTGCCATGACCTTCATACGAAATACGCATTCCGTAAAGTCGGCGACAAGAGAAAATGATGTGAACATAAATTGATGAAATGAAGTCTATGCTTTTGCTGCAGAACACTGTGAATTCACCATTTCGCAATAGATACCCATGTTGCTGCTCACAAGTACACAATTTCGATCATTGCTCGTCATTCATCGTTGATTCATCACTAGATCTATATTGCTTGTGTTGTACACCTTGTCAGCATGACCATCTTGATCAGCTTTGGACAAATATGACTATATAGAGTAGGGAAGCTTCTTGACCCCAGCTTTCATCTGTCTTGGTACCCTGCAACCTTCCTAATCGTAACATTAAACGACAAAAGCGTGCCTCAATACTGTACCGTATGCAGGATGCAGATGCGGACCAACAGTGCCGGTGCATATTTTGATAAGTGCCCTGGCCTGTCCTGACTCTGCTTACCCAGCTATCCCGCGAATGGTCATATTACCCCAGTTCATGCCAAGCACTCATCTATCAGTGTTCTGCAAGGCCTATGGACATTGACCTCCGAGCCGAAATCTTACTTAGTTATTCGACTTGCCGTTATGCCGTGTTGTGTCTATTGGCACTACGAAGTATATTAGTGATTGTCCAACCAGATCAGCCATTGGCGAAGTAGCTGCTGGACCGGTCAACCACGTCGTAAAGTGTACCAATCTCTGATTCTTCAGCGGTGAGTACCTGAGTGACATCCCCATCACGGGACGTGAAAGTTTAAGATTACACTGGATATCTATTTGATAGAGCAAAGCGTGGTGTGTCAAATAGCGGTCAGCTCGTTAGATTGGGCCGAATTCGATCACGACATGGTCAAGACGTGACAGTCAGTATTTCCTTGGGATTTCTCTTTTGGATGATGGAATAGTACAGTAGTATGGGAGGGGAGATTAGTGTACGAAGTACGAAGTGGACTAGAGAGCTCTGATTCGAAGATGTCGTCGAAAGAGTGTGACCACTTGCATTAGCGAGCGTAGCGCGGCTTTACCCGTAGCCAACGGCTTTAGCAGAAAGTTTTTTGCGACTATGCACTAATGGAGAACAATGGTGGACGGATGCACAGAAGATCATCTAATCTGTACGTACAGTACCATACATTTTAGACGTTTTGTGCAGTGAACAGGAATTGACAATGAAAAATTGTCTAGAAAGTCAAAAGCCCAGGACTAATCCTATATTCGAGCATGTACGTATTGGATGTTTGTAGATACCTAGTAGTGAGATATACATGCCATGCCTAGCTGGACTGTCCGTCGCATACAGCTCCAAAGTAAAAATTCGACTGCCTATCACCGCAAAAGTCACGTACCTATCTATCACCTCAGTAAATGCCCTAATCTGGCCATGAGCAGATAAACCAGCATCGACCGGAACAGAAGGTTGAGGCTTGATTCCACCCCGCAATAGCGAACGCGAGGCACCAGCAGGGAGCTTGCTTTACAGCTCCATGCACTTCCTCATCATCCTCATCGGCGGTGTACCTTGCGAAGAACCTTGACTCCAAGCAGCCTCGGCCGATTGTCAATCAACGATCTTTCACAATTGTCCAGGGAGGGATTTCTTGACCCTGGAAAACGGTAAGGGTCCTGCTGTATGTCAATACTCGACGTGCGTCTGTGCCGCTCCTTGCAGGCTTGCAGTCAAGGACCCATCATTGCACAATGGATCATTGACCTTGCAATCCACTATCCGGCAGTGTCGGACAGAACGTCGCACAATGGTCCGAGCTCTCTCAACCCCACCCTCTCCCACCTTTCGCTCGCAGCCAATGGAATGCTGATATCACATCAATATCCTATAAATGGCACAGAATAAGCGCTATTGTCTGTTAATTATGTGCCTTTTCGTCACCGCATACGGCATTAATTGATCTTCATTCTTTTCCCATCACATCCTTAATTAGCAGCAGTTTCCGACCTCAATACAGTGTTATTTTTGGAATTCCGCATTCTCTCATGCAGGAATTCAACCTAATTAATCGTCATTTTCAATAGTCTCGTTTTGGCTGTGAGCCTGACGGTGTACCAAGGCAAATACGCCAACCTTGGCTCTCTTCCTTTTCGATCTTTCACCCCACACCACGGTCCCGCTACCCTTGTGCCCATGTGGCATTTCAACGTGCAACAGCCAGAAGGAAGCATCGCGACTCCACCATCCTTTTGACGACCATGAGCATCCATGAAGATACTTCATACTCTGTATTCCAAACCATCACATCTTGCGCACGTTCGTTCTACACGTTTTCTCGAGGGATAGGAATATGAAAAGGGCGTGACATCGCAGAAGAACCCCTTGTTGGAATAGATGAGGTTCGGCTAGACGGGGCTTCCAAACCGTTCACCTGCTATTCTCAATCTAAAAGTTCATATACAAACGAGGTGCATCGCCAGAGATTGCAATCTCGTTTCTGTTGTTGACAAGAAAGCTTGGACGCGTTCGATTCCTCGAAGTTGACACTCCACTATTTCCTTCCCTCCTGCACCGCTAAGAGATGGGCCTCAGACGATGAACGATGAACGACGAACGACGAACGATGAACACCGATGATGAACGAGGACGGCGACCTCAGCAAGTCGGCAGACGTGACGAAGGAGCCACTCCATAACGCCTAAACTTTCATACTTTCTGATATATTGTGTACTTTACATGGGACATATCGCCACCACCACTCTCATTGCTTCCTACTGTGAGCACTTGGGTTGCATCGTCTAGTTTGGCATCGTGAAAGTATACTCGTATGTTACCACTATAAGGAATAGTAAAGAAGCTAAGAAAGCGTCGTCGAGGTTGACTGTGATGGTCTTTCAAGGCACCAAAATTACAGAGCGATAGTGGAGCCGCGATATCGCTAACGATGTCACTATCGTCCGATAAACGGGTAGGGTGAGGGTCTCGTCTCTTGCGTGGGTGGGATGAGCCTGATGATCCTTCATGTAGGTGAAAGTTTCATGATTTCTTACCTAGGATCATCCTCCTCAATCTGCCTCGTTGAAAATAAATCAAACACACTTTATTGTTCCCCGGAGCAATCAGTTCGCCGTCCTCGTCGTCATTTCCCGATAACAACGGCCCCCCATTCTCCCCCATTCTTCACAACATCAGGAAGGAAGTTTGTTCCTTAGCTGATCTAGAAAGAAGCAAAATGGGCTGGCGTTCTCGTAGCACCCAGGTACGCAGGCACTCTCACCTCGTGGCTATGCAGACGGAAGTTTACGAGAATAATTTTGGGAGATATGAAAGCTAGTCCTACGAAGTGCATCGATATGGTGCACCTTGAATTGTGGCGAAGGTCTATACCGTACTAACTAGAGCTAAAAGGAGACTCCTCGATTCTCATGATCGTCGAATTTTGAATCGACCTTACCCCTATTGGTGTCGTCGAATATCGTATCTTGAACTACTTTGATATTCCTCCCCAGGTACCCATTGGGTGTTGTCTGCATTTCATCAATTTACGATCCTCGAACTGCAATTCGACTTCGATAATTGCGCAGCTACCCGCATGTTAATGCTGGCCCATTATTCATGCCCAGCAGATGCCCAGAGACGGCAAATTCCTCTCCTCCGTTGTCCGATTCGTTGTCGAAAACTGACGATGCTATGATAGTGGAAACAATTATTGAACACCTATTCAAACATTCCGTCTGTAGCTAACCTTCGGTCCTTTTCAAAGTGACCTGTCGCAAAGACCATTATTCCTGTCCTGGCGACCCGCATGAAAATTCAATCATGTGAGTCGAGTGTGAGTGCTCTTCTCGCACCAATTGGCTGGTTAAGATGTCGGGATTCGAAGAGGTTGTTGGCGTATCTTGTTTTTCCGGCGGGGTTTCTTACATTACGCTGGAGTATTCGTCCCTGATTTGCTAAGAGGGGCTTTTAGATGCGCATTGAAATGCACAGAGAAAAATCAATACTTCTCCTCCACAAAATGTAACCTACATCATGTGTACTTTCTCCACCGCCATACAGATCATTGACATCCTCCCTTCGTGCGCTCTATAGGTGCACAATGCCACGGATTTCCGCTCGCAAGACTCGAACTGAAAAGTCAATTGCGCAGGTGACGGATGGCGGCGGCGTCGCTCCGAGACATACATACCTGCTCGTCACTTCAATGGGCCGTGGGAAACCGTTGGCTTGTGTTCAGGTTGCTGAAAAATCACCACAACCAACACAGGGGCGAGCGAATCCTTCCAAGATCGCAACAGTGAGGAGCATAGGATCGGAAAGACGAGTCGAGACTATCGAGCGCACACTATCAGTTTGTGGTATCTAGATCATCACCCATGTATTGCCGTGTTCAAGGGTACTTGTACAAGGGCGCCGATGTTGTACGAACCAACAAATGGCAAGATGCCCGGTCCAGTTTATCCGATGGAGAGGATTTCATAGACAACATTGTGGATAAAGACAATGCGAGAATTGACGGGAACGCACAGAAACGGCACGGAACTGTTGGTTTACTGGATCTGTTGCTTGCATATGATCGTAGCATCGTTGCACTATAGTACATCGTATATACTTATCCGGCCAACAACGGGATTATCGGAATGCATCCTCATCCTTGACATACAATTTACTGTAGAACTACCTGACATTGCCTTACATCTATCTACCTTGCCTTGTCTTTGTTTCTCTGCCGTCGACGAATAATACGGTTTCCTCCGTATCGGCAGCGTAAAGTGGCCGGAAGACTAGCTACCGTATGATCCACATTGACTGACCAGGAACAAGTCTTTATCGGAAGGAGGATCAGTACTTCGTAGATCTTCATTCCTATCGGCGGGAATTATGGAGCCGAAGGATGGTTTTCTTCTCCAACATTTCAAAGTGCTGAGCAAACAAGAGCCCTTTTCGAACTCCGGATTTCCTTGCCCGTCCCCCATCTTTTGTACTTCCTTCGTCCCTCCGTAGAGTGACCTTCATCACACCAACAAGGTGTCAAGGACCCAAGGTACGTACAATCCACTGTCTGTTATGTAAATGAATTTGCATCCATTCGCCATGTAAGGTTATTTCTTGCAGTACCGCTCATGTAAGTGTTCCATGTGGACAAAGCGTTCACCAGCACAGCGCAACGCACAATTGCCACTTTGGCATCAGTGGAGAATGGAGATATATCAGACACGGAATATAGATTTGAATTTTCTGCACTTGCGGTACGGGGCGGAATAGTTCCTAGTAGCAGGGTAAACTTGCGAAGTACTTGTACTCTTTTCCGTAACTTGCTGGAAGGTTAAATGGCGGTCCGCACCACAGATGAAGCGGATGAACAGCTACTCAGGTGAGTCAGGTCAATCATATATTTCCACTTTAAAACCCTAAGGGTCCAACGTTTTGAGGGCATTCTGAAAAGTTATTGGGCGTTTCTCGGGACGGCTTCTGACTCTGAGCCACCTGTGGACAATGGAGCGGAAACAATAGATGCGACAGGCAGGCAGTTGGGCGGAGAGGCGGCTAGTAAGGACGGGTACAAATGGGTCTCGATTCGGGATTTTCGAAATGGCTCTTTCGCAAGACTTTCTCAATTGACGAATTATATTACGTAGCTGGGGTGAGACGTAGGTGACTCGGCGCGTAAGCGCAGAACTTTCAGCCCCTTACATCCAATCACAAGGAAATACGACAGCCCCATCTCACTAGATTCCTTTATTATTGGCACGTTGCTGTGTGCTCGCATGCGAATGCCGCATCTTTCCCCCAGCCGGCGGACTTGATTAGGTCGAATATTACGAAAGCACTGTGAAGGTCAGTTACAAGCGATGGCTGATTGAGCCAGCGAACGAGAGGCCTCGGTGAGAAATCTGTCATGCAGATTCGTGAGCACAGTTCACAATATAGAAAAAGCCGGGACCGTTGTGCTACTCATTGGGTGTGCGCTTTCTTCCTGTGCTTTGATAATGAATTTCCGTGATAGATCGTATTGAGAGAGCGATACATATACAGTTGTAGGTGCCGTTGACTTCAAACTGCCTCTTTTTCCCTCTTGCTCCTTTTGCGACTTTGCATTCAGAATTGACCTCTTTTCCTTACTCAAGAGTACTACCTACCTGCTTTATCGTTATCAGTGTGCATATTTGAGAACTGTCGTTCGGCCCTTACAGTAGAATATCCCCGGCAACGGGTTGAGAAAGCCAGCAGTCTTGCGGATTTCTTGTGCTGCGCGAGATTTTATACCCCGCCTTAGAACTAGCAGAGATGGTCAGTAGACAAGCATACAGCGAGGCTGCATTCATGTACATCAAGGCTGCCAATGCTAATCATCCCATCATATATAGGCCACAACACCGCTGACCGCTATCGACTCGAGGGTCGAGATGTTCCAGAGAGGCTTTGCTAGCCAACCTAGAGATACGTTTTTCAGTTTCAAATCACTGCAAGGAGAGCGACCTTTATCGTCGGCGACGATTTTCGACACGGATTTTGAGGACGATGCTAGTGATGTGGAAGATTACGAGGAGGAACAACGTCCACAATATGTGGAAGATATTCAATATGCCTCGGACCTGGATGAAGACCCTAACTCCCCACGGATGAGCTATAGATCGGTATGTACCTCCCTTTTTGTTTCAAATTATACTCCCACTAAAGTTTTACTATCTAGGCTGGTCGAGCGAGTGAGACTACCTTATCATCATACGAAGAAGTTTTCACGCCAACTTCCCCTACGAACGAGTTCCAATCTTTCAACTTTGACTTGGGGCCGAAGAAGCCTGTAGAGGGACCGCGAGGACCGCATTTGTTTCGAAGTTCTGTATCGTCGTCGCTCGATGCTCCAGACCAATATGTTCTCGAGATGTCACCATTGACGCCAAACCCGTCATCATTCACGCCTTTATACCACACTGGACCACTCCCATCAGTAGCGCCCGACACTCCAGTAAGGCAAGAAAACCAGAGAGCTTCATTACTGACTGAGAGTATTGCGCATCTGAGTCTGAGCGAAGTACCAAGTTGGACGCCACGCCAAGTCGCAAGATGGATGCTCGACGCAGGCTTCGAAATGTCAATTGTTGAGAAGTTCGAGGAAAATGATATCTCGGGTGCCATCCTGACGACACTCAAATTTGAAGACTTGCGGGAGCTGGGCATTCAGTCATTCGGACAAAGGACAAAGGTGTGGAACGAGGTTCATATCCTTCGAGGAAGTGCACCAAATACGCCAAAACCAGCTACACCGATTGACGAGACATCGCCTGCGACGGAGTTCCGCTCATTGAGGGACCAGGGAGAACGAGGAAGGCCGAGTTATTCAAACAGTCAAGAGCGAGGTCAATCGCGGAGACGTAAGGGTTCAAGGAAGAAGCACGAGACAGTCTTGCCACTAGAATCTGTTTCTATTGTGGGTATTGAGCAGCTTATGCCGAAACCGCATAAGTGCTCAAAGGGAGAACACTGCTCGAAGTGGAGGAAACAACAACGACTGATTGCTGCTTTCAACAAGGACCACCCGGTTAGTCCTGAAGGTATGTGTATAGAACTTCCTGCTTCAAATGAGGTTTTGCTAACTATTCCTGAAGAAGGTGGCAGAGTCCTCATTGCTGGAGACCCTGGAAATGCTCTCACAGCACGTCCTGTCTCCGATGCTGTACCTTCAGTAGTGGCATCGTCGGACGTCCTTGGTCCTGGAACAACCCCATCTTTCCGCCACTTGGAAGAGGAACACCTGAGAAACGTCGCTTCGCGCGACCCTCAAGATAATGTCAAGCAGTTCATTCGATTCCAACACCTCAGTCCCAAACAATCCTCTGAAGAGCCACAGAAGACGGCATACGAGATGTTCCCTCCTCTTAATCGACCCATCGCCGGCCTCCGCGGCTTACCCAAACTTGCAATCCCTCCTCCACGTCCTGACATTCCTATTCGATCACAAAGTGCCAATGGTTATGGTCCTTGCAGTGCAACAGCCATTCACACTAGTGCTACAGCATTTTCACCTTACCAAATGGATCGAGCTGAGGCAATCTCTCCTGATCTTCGTAATGAAAATCGTTCTCCTGTCGTCTACCGTTTTGGAACTCCATTCTCTGAAATGGACGTACCTGTTACTGCTGTACCAATGAGTCCAGTTGGTCGAGAAATCTCTCAATCTGTCCCGCCTAATATGTCATACCGACCACAGACCACAACTGCCACTCTCCAAGTAGGCAACAATCTTCAACGCAGTGTGTCACGAGTTTCTGCTCGTCGTCCCTCAGTTCAGACTCTCCCCCGAGTCGACGAATACAAGCCCGTTCGAACCATCGAACCAGCGCACACCTTCCCCGAATCAGCCTACAACAGCACCACGGACCGCCACATCGCTTCCTCCATCCGCACCTACTCTCAAACCGACCCATGGGCCCAATTCAGCACCACCGCCCCAAGCACCAGCCCCAAAGCCCACTCCAACCCCAGCCCCAAATCCGCAGATGATACTCTCACCGACGTCTCCTACGCTGGGTGGATGAAGAAGCGCAAGACCAAAATGCTCCGCCACGAATGGCACGAGCACCACTTCACCCTACAGGGCACCCGTCTCGCCATGCACAAAGATTCACGCGCCCTCGACGTCCTCGAATACATCGACGTCGACGACTACGCCATTGCATGCAGTAGTCTCGCCAGCAGCAGCAAGCTGAATGCTGCGTTCAAGCGCGTGAACATCAGTCTGGGGAAAGACAAGGAGCGGAAAGCGGATGTGTTTGCCTTCCAGCTGATTCCGCAGGCGATTGAGAAGGGGCAGAGATTGAAGAAGGGGGAGAACAGCTTTGGGAGGGGCGATAAGGATAAAGAGGGGAAGGATGCTGGGAAGGATAAGACTAAGGTCCATCATTTTGCGGTGAGGAGTCGTGATGAGAGGATTGATTGGATGAGGGAGTTGATGTTGGCGAAGGCGTTGAAGCAGAAGAGCGAGGGGTATGAGGTTAATATTAATGGGAACATGATATGATGGGCTGAGCTGGGGAAAGGCAGACGAGGCTAAGGTTTGGCAAAGATGTTTTTTTCCGTCGTTTCCATTTTCTTTCATTTATTTTCGATTCATGCTTTATGACAACGATGTGGTGGAAAAGGGGAGGATGACAACTTGATACCAATTTCTTTACTTCGTTATGTTACACACACGTACACCAAGAGTATGTTTTGTTTGCTGGATTTCTAAAAGCAACACACACAGCGTGTGGTTGGATATAGGTTGGGGCTTGATACTTCTTATTACTCCTTCGAGAGCGATCTCGTTATGACATGACTGGGTGGGCGGCACTAAATGGGAGTTTTCTATTTCTTTGGTTTTGGTTTTATGAGATAAGATGAGAGGATAAAAGAACAGAAGGATATGGACACTATATTTGATGAGCTTTCATTAATCAATTGATGACTTGGGCGGCATTTTGGTATTTGGTTAGTCGAAAATTTATGTATCTAGGAATCAGAATGAAATCAAAATTGTATATGAATCTCTCGCTCGTGAAGCACACAATATGGTGATGTCGCATTCTTGTGAAGTCATAGAACCTCGCCGAGAAAGCAGCACCTTGTGCCGTAAATATGATTTCCAACTCCGCTCAGTGTCTGGAATCGAGATGCACCTGAGAAGATGAGATGAAACAGGACCATCCAACAGAATCAACAAACAAGGGACGATTTTACTAGCTATCATGAGACGAATTACCTCTAGTTCCAAACCTCAACTCACGCTATAACTTACGAGATGCAACAAAATGTTGGTTTTCGCAAACCCTCCATCTGAGCCTCTTTGTCCCTATTCCATACCATCCCATGCCATCTCATCCCAACCGACCAGAACGCCGAAGCCAGCGACTCAGCGGTTAAACATTCATTTGACCCAAGACCGCTTTATCCTTTCGTAAACCGCAACTTACTATATTCGCAGGACAGGCATCCACATGAAAATATGCCGGCCCAAAATCCAGCGCAACGGACATGTAGTTGGTTAGCAGACGGACTTTTGTCCTGCTATGGTAAATATTCCAGGAAGCTATAATGCAGATGTGCAACGTTTCGAGCATTTGACATCGAATGCGGTGCACAGGGCCGAGAGAATGTTGGATGCCTTCATGGGTCCGAGTAGGGCGTTTACTATGGTGTGGTGCGGTCTAAATGTAAACGGGTCGGCTGGTGTGAGCGGATGATGGACAAAACGCTACTATCATGTCAAGTATGCAGCTGCGTGGATTTCATGAAGAAAACATCGCGACTTTATTTAGTTGTTGTCTTAAGACGATGAAAACCATTGCTGTGCAAAATACACCTACTTCTCATTAATGTGAACAGATCAAGTAAACCAACGGAGAAATAGCCCGAACCAAACAAACAAACAATTAGCTTCCCCTCTTCTTAGTTCTGGCCGTCCTTCTTCCTTCTGAAAGATGAAACACCCACACTAACATCCCATGTCAAGCCCAAACCCAAAGCAAACAAAAGCAAAGCAGAAGTCTAGACCCCTCCACACAAA
>LLKJ01003681.1:0-12030 GCA_002242865.1 Clarireedia sp. CPB17
TGGAGGTATGCAACAGAAAGTGACACTGCTGTATATTAGATGAGGCCCAGGGTAGTGAGTGAATTGGGCGCGCCTACATCAGATGGGAGATTTAGAAGGTCTTATTGGTTAAGCGATGGATGGGGGAAGTCGACGGAGGTGTGCTTGTTTTGGTTTGTCCCGTTTTGAGTTCGTTCTTTAGTGGAAAGGAAAGGATCTGGATGTTGGGCGGCAGATGCAGATGTTACGGCAAGCGAGTGCTTTTTGTTTTGTGGAAATGTCTAGCTGGCTTGGATTCTAACTTCTAAGATATCAACTTGTCTTCTCGTCTTGTGCTGGGTTCTCTGTCGCTACGGAGGGGTGGAGTGGAAGGGAGAGGGAAGAGGGGGGAGAGAGAGATCTCGCTCGGGTGGATGCGATGATGTGATGTGGAATTAGCTGTCGGCGTTTTATTCCTCTTTTTTCACCTTTGGTAGAAGGGAGTGTGTATTATATATGCTGTGACCGAACTCTACGGTAGACGGAGAAAGATAATGGTGAATAAGGAGTTTCAATGGTCTAGTGGCTAGGTTGGTTAACAGGTGAGCAGAACTTATGTCCTCGCATCTCCTGCAGTATGGAAGAGGGCTTCAGCCTCTTCGCCAATCAACAGAGGTGGGCGGGCGTTGGTCATATTCACCCGCTCATGCACAAATCCCCGCTCCGTTTACTTCGATTCACTGCAAAGAATCTATTATTCTATGTGTCTTTCCTTCGATTGCGGTCGCTCGTAGTGAATCCAGCTCAAGTATGGTATTTTGGTGATTATGGCTTCTACTACTGTTGTCTTTTCAATAAATTTAAAAGTTTGCCTGTTACTTGCATCGTTAGATGGTAGCTGTCCTTGCCGTTCTTGTTTCTATCGTCGTTGGTTATTTTATGCTGCCGTTGTCGTTTCTAGTAACGTTATCAGTTTCGTCTGAAATGCCATTGTTAGCTCGTAGTAATTAACTAGGGAACCAATTCTCGTCTCGTCTTCTCCTTCTGCGAGTTCACTCTTGCATTACCTGTGCATTCTGCCCTGGTTGTCTTTTGATTAGCTTAGCACGACTTAGGACGGAAGTATAATGTTAGGTTCTTACATCATCTCTAGATGATCAGAGAGCAAAGTTCTAGAGAAGTAAGAATCGAGGAGATTCTAGTGAAAGGAAGAGAGTTTTAAATAGGCGTGGGTTGAGTGCTGAGAATGCTGCAGTATACGACCCCTTTCTCTATTTTCCACAGATCTCCTTCATACAGATTGAGAAACGCGTGAGGTGGAACTCTACGTAGCTCTGTTTAACGTATCTGCACTTCTTGCATATGCCAACGATACGGGTTTGATATCCTTGAGAAGAGTAAAAATTTATATCATCCTAGGAGATTCTCCTTTCTCCTCGTTGTCGTCCTCGCAGGGATTTTCTGCACTGGGTCTCTAGCCAATTGGATAAGCCCTCAAATTCCTCCTACGATAGTGTTGAGTGTTTTCATCTAACAGCGTTCTTAATAATACATATTGAACACTTTCCTTTGCTTCTCAAGGAGCTTTGAATCAAAGCTCGAGTATCAAAGCCTTTGATACTCGAGTTACTGAGACGAAATGACATTAGATTATAACGCTACCAATAGCGATGTGCCTACTTTCTCAGATATCGGCGTGTATGAATGTATGCTTTGTGATTAGAGGATTCCCGGACTTGTTTTGTTGCTATTTGGGTATTTGTTGTTGTCATTAGTGCATTCGACTGTTGCTAACAAATCTTTACTCGGTCTTTTCGACCGTTTGTGACTATTATCGCCGATTTTCCCATAATTGCTATCATTTGTCTGATTCTTGTTCGCATTCACGGTGGGATTCTCTGTCCAACATAGCATGATACAATACAACTTGCGAGTAGAAGGTGGGCACCAAGCATGAAAAGGGCGGCAGGACCACTCTAGTAGAATGCTCCATACACCACATCTTCCTTGTATTCATCAAGTAACCATAAGGTTGTGTTATCTCTCGTTACTTGTTCGCTCGTCTGGTTCTATTTTATACTTGCGAAATCACTATCTCATTTGCATTCGCAGATGCATGAGTGAATATAATCGATAGTTCGAGACTACGCAACCTTAACTGCCATTCTAGGCAAGCATCTACTGACGTCATCATCTATTTATGAGTCACGACACTTCACAAGATATACGTTGGAGCTCGTAGATCTAATAGGGTTGCTACGAAAGGAGTATGCTAGATATCGATTTGCATTCGACTTTGGACCCAAGTTATTCCCGCTCTCAACGTGAAACTTTGCTGCCAGTCTCTTTCCATGCATTTGTCTTAGTGGTCTTATACAAACGAGCCAGTATCTACGAAATCGTAATAACATCAGCCCTAACCTCAGAATTGAGCGTATTCCCATTCCAACCCGCTCCAACGATCAAAACTTTCGTCGGGTCAGGCAAAACCCTAATCGACCTCGAGTAAGCAGCTGGTACATTCGTGCTGACTTGTACCCAGCTACCAGAAACTCCGAGAGCTTTGTTCGTGAATAGATTACCACTGCCGGCAAAGCTCACAATAACAGTCCCTGAGCTACCACCTGTTGAACTCCATGTGACGTAGGGTGAGCCAGAACCGGCCTTCGTCCCATCTTTTGCTACGAGTGCTTGGCCTGTGCTGCTAAGAAAGCTTAAGGGACTGTCGGCGATCTTGTAGTAGACCTAGGTATAATGTCAGCAATTTGGACGGTACTTGAATGGAAGGAGACTGTTAGCTTACGGGATAGCCATATGCACCATTCACAGTCGATCCAAACTCATAAGTCAGGATATATTTTCCATTAGGAAGAGCAGCGACAGTTGCCATGCCCGGTCGATCCCCCTGAACAGAACTGGTAACATCGTCGACGTTTGTTTTCCAGCTAAGCAGATCCGTCGAGGTGACATGAGTGAGTTTTTGCGAGTATTTCGAGTCGCGAGAATCGGAGAAGTAGACCACCAATTGTCCTTGGTAGACCATCATGAAAGGTTCGTAGATCGCTCCACCTCCTTTGGCAACATTGCTCACAAATTTCCATGTAATACCCGCATCCGTACTCGCGTAGAGATCGATATGGTAGGCGCTTCGATCCTTGGGCACGGAGTCGGCGGCAAGTAGAAGTGTACCTGCGGGATAGTTCCCAATTGCAGAAGGTAGGGCATAGAGAAAGGGTTCCCATCGCAAGCCCCAGCCGTTGACAGTATCTTTTACATCAGCGAGATGAGTCCATGTCTGCCCACCATTTGTTGATCGGTAGATAGGTGAAAATGGCGGATCTGGGCTATCTGTATGGACGAAGGTTGTCAGTTATTTGATTGTCTGATTTGCGAGTGAAGATCAAACGCAGAAACTTACAATTTTCCGCAGTGGCATATAGCGTATCGCCGATTATGGCTGTTCGACCGTAAAGTACGCCAGGAGCTGTGTAGCCCGAACCAGGTCCAAATACTTTCACATTGGAAAATGTGTTCCAGGTGATTGTCGATACTGACGTGATGGGACTTGCTCTTATTGTTGTAACAATAGAAGCTATAAAGAGGAAGATAGCTAGATAGGCCATGATGATGATAATTGGGCAATAATAGCAAGCCCGGGAAAGACCTTAGACAGTTACGACCGATGCTGAATCCTTCTTCCTTGCCCACTTTATATATATATGCGTTTTATAATAAGGAAGATCCCCAACGCAGCTATCTAGCGAGATATAGGTCTATTCGCTGACGGCAATATCGAAATCGATATAGACAGCATATGCCGAATGCGACTTTGTGGAGGGGTTCATCCGTTAAAAGACACATTTCAATTTCGTTCTCCATTTCTCTATATAACCATTGGTGGAGCGTTCTGCTGCTCTCTTTAGCCTTGATTTGAATATACGAGGAGATAGGAATATGACTAAAAGTGGAGAGGGCAATATAAATTAGGTCGATACCCAGGCATTTATGATTGTTTCAACCCGAGCGCATTGCATAGACGGAGATCCGTTTGTGGGGTTTAAAATTAACACTCAATCCTTAATAAAAAGCCAACAGCAAAACACCGTCAAATTCTTGACGTACAACTGCTGATTCTCCAGCTATCATACACGCCATCCAGGAGTTTGACACGGAAGGATAATGTCGTCGATGGGTGTCCTTGGAGCTTGTGGATGACACCGACGGAGCCACATCCAAAAGTTTCATCAAGCGCTCCAATTAGGGGCAAATTTACCCCGCATTTGACCCCAGGTATATTCTTTCAAGTTTGGCGCGCGAATTAAGCTTGAAGTTCCGACTAGGGCTCGTACGGCCCGTTAATCAGGCTGCAGAGCAGTGCCGTATGGCGCGCTTGAATCTACGTGAATCAGCTTTTTCATTTGGCTATATCAACTGCAGATCAAGGTTTCGAATTAGCCGCCTAGCGAATAAGAAGAGTTCTATTTGCCGAGTCTATAATAGGGGTTAGGGACGACGTAATGGACTCTTTCATTATCCCACGTAATCCAGTGCAACGGAAATCTATCTAGAGTTCTCTCTAGGGCAATCAGTTCCCGAGGTGTTTGGTTCAGTATCAATTGACTTATGAGCATATCGGACTTATCCAAAATTACCGCGGCGTGATTTCATTTTCCTGATTAACATTGGCATAGGAGACCGCTTCAATCGAACAACAGCCCGAACACGACAATTCCTGGGATTGTATTGGGCAACGATCCACCAAGGCCGATTTGCAACCCTTTTTATTTTTACCAGCAAATAAGTCTACACGCTTCTCAAAATTAACACCAATAAACATAAAAGGAGTTCTTTAACAAGGTCGACAAATCCGAGTTAGTTTGATTCCAAAATCTCAATTTTCTGATTTTTGAGTAGCTGAAGAAAGTGAAGGTGAGTGGATGTTTCCTATCTCGAGTCCACCGGTGGCAGCGTTCACTTCAACCTAACGTTACATGCGCCCATTTATAAAGCCCATTTTCACCCCACCGCTTAATGTACTCCACCAGATATTCGGGTGACATAGATGATCTCTCAGGTAACGAAGCGCTGAATTCTCGGAGTAGTTGATAATTCAAGGGCCATCTATCAACGGCTGTCCAGTCTAAACTTCGTACGTAACGGAGATACTCTCTGCTGCTCGTGTTTGGCGGGAGCTCAAACTTGCCTGCAAGTTTGCTAACGACGGGTCCATTTGGAAATGCTTTAAACTTTGCTCCGTTGTCGTCGAATACGATACGCAGGTCTTGAGGAATATCCAAAATTGTGGGGATAAAATCACAAAACCTATCCGGCTGCCGTTGGAGTAACTCAAGAAACAGCTCAAATGGCGAAGTTCTGTAATTTGGAATGATGTCCCAAGTGGATGTCGAGCCGTTCTTTACCTTTTGCCGTGTCCCTTCCCCGTCAAAATTTAGTTCTCCCGAGTTGTCAACGAATGGCCCCGATGGTACATTCCTGGCATACGAGATGCCCAATAACCCGTACAATCTATCTCTTGGATCCATACACGTTCTCATAACTGTGTTCTGACAATAAGAAAAGACGAGGTGTGTTAAGTCCCTAAAACTTCTTTCAAGAAAGATCGCTCCCGCGGGGGATACATGTAGAACTAAAGGCATGAGATTTATGAATTTACGAATCACCCTCGTGTCAATTGTGTCGGTTCCACACATTGCAACTGAATTTTTTGCCAAGACAAGTTCCTGAATAATCCACACTCGCTGAAAATAATTGAGTCTCAGGAACCATGCCATATGGGAGACTGTACCGCTGTCAAATTCTAGTACTTTAAAGTAAGCTGTTTCAAAGTGGAGCTTCACGCGTGCTCTGTCATAGAGCCTTCTTAGTGAAAAACGATGCATGTCGCGGTACTTTCGAAGTATTCCCATCGCTCGAATCGTGTCCTCTGATCCATGGCACAGCTCTGAACTAACCCCCAGCCACGCGATGACGAATTGGGCGTTGGAGAAGATATCCTTCATAAGATTCACTTGGTGATTCCTTTCATCAACGTTATCTTGATCGATACAGATCGAATCTATCCAAATGTACTGCAGCACGATTCCATTGAGCCCATCGCTTGCCGACCGTGTAATAGTCACCCCGTGGGAGAGCCTTCCTAAATTGACTTCTTCCATTTCCTTGAGTAGTGTCTGAAGCGTTTCGTCGTCCTCCCTATTCCTCAGATGTGGCCTGCTCATGTAATCGAATATGGAATTGATTCCATTGAATAGATTCTGTCGTATGGTATGTCGAGAGCCTTGAATCTCAATATGATGCACAGGCGAAGGATCACCCCAAGCGTAGGAGAGAGCTACATATGATGGACAACTATCTACCTCAAATGCTTGGAGGCGACCCTTTATCTCTCCCGACGGACTCCTTTCAAGTGAAAGTAGTCTGATTGAATTTGAGCCTAGGTTTAGTGGAGTGTTTTGGTATATGGTTGGCGGGACGTTGGGATCGTGGTCGCGCGAATCGGACATTTTGTATTTGGTTTCTAACGACGCTTCACAAGATAGTCTTTGATTATCTCGCGATACCGCTTGTTCGTGTTAGGCAATGGAAGGAATATTTGGAGTTCTAAGTTGTGAATTTTGCTGCACGTCAATATAAGCATATGCTGCATTACAGCTGATGGTCTCGTGGGGCTGAGTTGTGGCGGTGATAGGAAAAAGGCGAAGCAAGCTGACTCGCACGTGACCTGCTAGCATGCGTCACGCTGGGGGACATGGCACCATCGATCATGTCCATATCTTTTCAGTACTTCCTGATCATTCCAAAGAACACATTCTAATAGCAATGCATTCCGCAAATCTAGTTTCACGTTTCGGTGTATGTAGGAAGTTTTGGCGTTCCCGGACTGTCTGTTCTCGAAAAAGGTTTACCTCGACAACCTCGGGTCTGATTGACATATCGCTGGTGTGCAGCCAAAAGTGTTAAGGAGAAACAGAGCGCTGAGCCTTTGTATTTCAAGATCTTACACTATTACTATTGGCACTTAGTTGCAGCTTTTGTTTGCTTACTGAAACATGGTGTACGACGAAGAAAGACATTAAATTAAACCGCCAATACAGCAAGGCTTTAAGCAAACACTAGTGAGATACACTAGAACATCTTGTAGGAGTAGCTTTCAAGATGGCTAGAACATTGAATCGACGCTCGAAGCAATATTTAATTACATGGCAAACATAGGTAACCTTTTAGAGATAAAATATGTCCAATAGGCTGCCTTTCCCATTTTGTTCAACAAGTAAGGCAAGCCTGAGTTATTCTCCATGATTGCAGCTAGCAGCCAATCCATCCATATCATTGAAGCAAACAGAACCAGCAAACCAAATTTCAACAGTGCCGACATGCAGTTACATCGTCTTCTCCCAGTGAGATTTGTACAGACCATTCCGATACTGACCAGTCCCATTAGAAAGATAGGGACAAGCGTTCCCCATGTTGCCTTGACGACTGCGGAAGATGCATCATTTGTGTCTAGATATAGCTCCATGGCCGAAAGAAGGAAAAAAAATGCAGCCGTCACGAGTAATGACCCGACAACAAAGTAGGTGAAACGCTGACCCCATTTGGCTCGCTTGTTTTCCGACACAGTGTTGTATATATCACCGTAGGTTGCAGATGGATAGTAGGCGTTGTCGTTAAGATTTTTCCAGCCCTGAAAAAGCCAAGCTCCAGTCCCTGCCGCGCCGGCGATTGAGGATCCAACCGATAAACACAACGAACCGATAGGGATTGCATCCAGAGCGCTCTGCCCTGAACATCGTTTCATAGTGATAATTGCAGGAACCATTGTGCCAATAAACGATACAAACGAGATTCCAATATCTGCTTTCCTAAACCGTTGTAGTCTCCAGGGCATTAGGCTTCGTACTCCGAGGCTATTCGTGACGAGACTATAGATAGTCAAGCAATGGCTAAGGAATCCGATGCCGCCATATGGAAGCGAGAAACATCTTATAGACTGGCGTAGACAAACAAGATTCTGCTGGGCATCCGGCTTGTATAAACCGGACTGCGTGCAATTATTCAAAAAACGAGTGGAATTGCTCGATGGTTGGGCCTTGACTGCGCTGGAAAACGACAAGAGGAAGATGGCAGTAAGTTTAGTCTTAAATTATGTGGGTGACAGGTAGTATACAACAAATATGGAAATAGTACAGCCAAGCGTAATGCATTAGACAAACCAATTCGAAGTGCAGATATATGAAATTTATCCTATGGGAAGATCTTTAATCTTTTCTTTGACATGGCTCTCAGTTTCATATGGCTCTTGAATTTTCAGCGCGGCTGTATGCGCCAAGAGCGAAGGGTCGATTTATTCATCAGATTTAAAGAACGTCTTAGCTACTCCCACACAGGTGCAATGCCGTGTGGATACCGTGTGGAAATTATATAGAAGGTGTGGGGTCCGTTGGAATCCTTCAATATTAGTTCTAGTATGCATTGATAATATCTTCATTGAACATCAGAAGGTATGCATTCATATCATTAATCAATCTGATATTCGAATACATAACTCAAACCAATTGGATGATTCTATTCTGAGGACGGCAGGCAACGCTTCATTCCATTCTTAATTCTCCCGCCCTGAAAAATTAGCTATCGAGAAGTTAAAGGTTAATCAGACAGCCTTACCGGAGAACGATCAATTTCACGATCGCTTGTAATATGCTGTGTAACATATTATTGAAGGATTAGGCTACCTGAGACGCAGAATTGGTTTGCTGGCTTCATAGCGTTTCTTGGCTGAAATAGGCACCGTAAGCTTTCCAGGTTATTCGCGCGATTATTGTACCGCCAGCAAGCAGGCCGCAGAGGAAGAATACCCAGAAGCGGTAGCAAGGAGTCCTATTGAACGGGGCATATTTGCCCAAGGCAGTGATTGTGACATGATCATTAGCACTCCTGATAGGATCTTATCAACATCAAAGCGTACAACGATACTGTCACTGAAATAGAAATTATCATTATAGATCTAGTAGCCCGGAAAGGGGGAGTAGTTGAGAGACCTTCCAAATTGAATGGTATCGAGTGTAGAGCCAAGGCACAAATGATGGATCAAAGCTCAAAGAATAGCAAGGGTATTCAGAAAGACAAGTCTGACTAATGGCATCGAGTACAATTTGCTAAATAGAAGTTGTGAAGTAAGATACCGATGTTAGACAGTCAGTCTAACACGTGTGACAATTTGGTGGGGCAATTTTGCATTTTGTGGGGGAATGGAGCGATACAGTAAGGAGGTTTTATACGGCAGAATTACTATTCCTACCCATTTCTGCTATCGCTAACAAATTTCTACCATATGGTCTCAATAGTTCGAACTCTCCAGCTCCATATTTTCCCGGCTGTCTCTGGCTACCTGTTAAACGACAAACGACAACTTCTCCTTCCTCTGCCAAGGTGCTTCTTCTCGTTATTCTGGGTCCTGCAGTTAGCTCCAGCCTACTAGGTTGCGTATCGCGAAATGCGCGCATCCACAGGCCGCTGGTTGTGCGGAGGTAGTAGTGAGGACGCGACGGCGGGTTATCTGCTTCTGCTGTGTGGAGAAGATCTCTGTATAGATGATAGTTTTTATAGGACTTGTAGTAGAAAACTGGAGAAATTGCTCCGCAAAGTATTTATTCTATAAAAGAACCAAAAGAATGTATCTAGTGGGCGAACCCTACAAATGATAACAAAACCTCCTGTAAGCAAGCTCTTTTTGCTTACGTAAAAACACAGTATTAGAAATGAAAAAGCCGTATGTGCCCTATCGAATAATACATTCAAGTTCTCCGTGTGCGTCAACTAGTCTGCTCGCTTTTCGACCCTCTAGACAACAGCCATTGTCAATGCTGAAATACCCATTACCGTCTGTGATATCTAGAATATCACAGCCTGGATATCACAGACAGTACTCATATCCCATTCGGTAGGTAGCAAAACCTCTTAAATGCAGAGAATCTGGCCAGGTCTCTCTTGGCATTCTAAAACTCGGTGTAACTATACAATATTCGCAGACACAGGTAATTACTCACTTCCGCGGAACTGATGACCAGCACTATCAGTCCAGTAAGCGTATATACTTCCGTAGACGATCTGCCCATTATCATGATAAGTGCAGGCTTCGTGCACGAGAACTGTATAGCCTCTTAATAACGCGCTCTCTAATTCTTTCCAAGACATATAAAATACATACCTTCACCAATCGTCATAAAGTTGTTGTTCGCAAACTACTTCCCGCCTGCGTCCTATGCCCAAGCATAGGTTCCGACAGAGAAGGAAAGGGCGGTAGCAATGAGAAACGCATTGTGATGGATAAATATTGGGAAATCTAGGAAATGGATGTATATAGTCGATTAAGAGAAGAGAGAATGTGATGAGTCTGTAGATGAAGTGATAGTATGTTAAGTGGAAAATGGGACCCCTTTTTATGTAGCAGGCAAGTTCGACGAACTTCGCAAAAATGATAATACTTAGCAGTAAGTCTATTACCGTCGCATCAACGTTGCTTCATATATACAAACTTTGAGGCTTCGAGATGGTTACCCATAGTGGGGTTTCCAGCTTTTCGATCCAACCCCCATGGGTACCCAGCTCGCCGGTTGAGTTCGCAGCCCTACAAGATATATATATTTAGAAGTTAGAATTATTCTTACAAATGTAAGGTCAGTTTTTAAAGCGAGTCTCTTTGTAATTAATAAATAATCTTTACATACTGCGTTTCTTATATAGCAGCGAATCGTCTTTTACGTACTAATAGCAGATACAAGGCGAACTACCCCTAAATGAACCGCTCTTCTACATTACTTCTTATAAATAGAATTAGACGGATCCTTATTAAACCATCTCGTGAGCATCAGGTCTTTAAGCTATATGAAAATAAAGATTAATCTAGCTATACTAATTAGAAACTCTGCGCGCCAAGTATTAGCCAAGTAATCTCCCTGACATACTTTCATCCCATCTCACACCCTTCCCTTAGTGAGCTAATTCCCTGCAAGCCCTTCTTCTCCAAACTCTCCCACAACTATAGTTCTGCGATCTTCCTCTTGCAAGCTCTTTGTTTATAATGAGGCTGCGCAATGGGAATCCATGGGTGGGTAAGTGCATCTTCTCAACCTGCGCATCTACCTAATCAGGGTGGCATATACCTTATAAAGACCTATGATAGCCAATTGGTAGTAAACCACTATTCCAATAGGTATCTATTAGTTATCATAACCCATATATGGATGCCTCAACCCACCAGATACCCTACCTACCCGGCGAGTAGGTTCGCAGCCTTTTACAACCATCTCTAATTCACGCACGTAGCAGCCCGGGAACTCCTTTCTTCCTGATTTTCCGGCCACCTGCCTCTGCGATCGACCTTCCTTGCATGTTGCATTAATCAGAACAAGTACTTGTAGTAATATTCCCACTGTTGGCTCTGTCAAGTCTTTCTATCACCATTTGCAGGAACAAAAGTAGCATTTGCGCAAGGTATACTTCCTACGGCTTTTAGAAGATAAGACTGCAGGTGGTCAATCTAGGAATTAGAATGGATCTTGATTATGCGACTTCTTTGATACGAACGCTGGACGAGTGCTGACAATCGTTGGTTTACAATCTTGCTTCCATTTTTAGGGGTTGAAGGATAGGGAGGAATATGTAGGAATTAGTCGGAGTAAGTATGCGCGGTTAGGAGCTGAAGGAGAGAGCGAAGATTTACTCGGGAGGAAATTACTATGGCGATTGTGATTGAATGGAATACAAAGGGTGGGTTGATATGGAGTTGTTCAGTAGATTGATGAGTGAGTAGGGTTTTTAAGTACCAGCTGAACTTGCACGGAGAGCTGCTGCAGCTTGGGACGTGATTAATGGTGGATACACTCATAAGACGGTGGCAGTACCTGAAAGTCAGGTAAAAAGCATACTAATTAGTTCTTTTGAAGCTCTCTTTTCTGCATGACTTAATTTAACTGCCTAAAATCATACTCAGCTCCCTTTCTTCCACACAGGCAATCTCCCACCACCCATCACCACTCAAAACAACTAAAC
>LLKJ01003683.1:0-14322 GCA_002242865.1 Clarireedia sp. CPB17
AACCCCCAAATCCCCTATTTTTCAAGCCCCCCATCGAGAGAAGAAAACCCATCCATCATATCAATCAATCAATCGCTAAAGTGGGAATCTAGTATATGACCAACCAACCAACCAACCAACCGACCATCCGAACAACTGTCATCCTAACTGACTTCCGCATATAAAGTGAATCAGAAAGAGAAGAAGAAAAAAAAACACCTAAACTCCTTCCACCCATCCACACTACTTCCTAAACAAATCCTTCAACTCCTCCAACCTCCTCCTCGCCGCCTCCTTCTTATCCAACTTCCCACCCGCCTGCCCATCCATACTCAGACTCGCCAACTTCTTTTTCTTGTCCTGAATATCCAGCATTTTCTCCTCGAAGCTGTCTTTCATAATATACCGCACCGTCTGGACTTCTCTCTTCTGCCCCAACCTGTGCACACGATCGACCGCCTGCGCTTCCGCCGCTGGATTGTACTGCGGCTCCATGACGTAGACTTTGTTTGCGGACGTGAGATTGAGACCGAGACCGCCGGCTGTGATGGAGACGAGAATGACGAGGATCGTCGGATCGTCGCGGAACTGCGCCATTGCAGCGCCGCGGGCGGTGCGAGACATCTTGCCGTCGAGACGCGTGTAGGGGATAGAGTGGTGGGAGAGGGCGAGTTGGATGAGGTCAAGGTGGGAAGTCCAGCCGGAGAAGACGACGCTTTTGATTGGGGGTTCGTTGGGCATTTTCTCGGATTCTTGTTTGGATCGCATGAGGTCGTCGAGCAGGGCTTTGGTTTTAGTGTGAGGACCGCTGTAATTCGTGAGGTCTCTGATTTGTTTTCCGGAATCTTTGGCTTTGATTCGAGAATCCTCGTCATCGTCTACGCCGCCTTGTTTAAGAGGGAAATAGGTGAGCGAAATGTGCTGATGGCACGTAGGACATTCGACCAAGCCTGATCCCAAAGCGACTCCTTCCATCTGCGCTTTGTAGTTATCGATGCATCCGCTGCATATAATATGAAAGCAAGGTGTCATGTAGCCGATTGCTTCGTCCCTAGACTCAGCATCGGAATCCACAACCTCACGAGGTCCAATCTTGCGATTGCACATAAGACACGCGTCAGTGTTCGTTTCTCTCATAAGTTTGTACATGTCATACGCTTGCTTTGGAGATAACCCGTCATGGTCCTCGAAGTCGTCACCGTCGAGATCGATAGCAGAATCCTTGCTTAACCCGCTCATGACCTTCAAATCTTCCTCGGACAACAAATCTTTGCCATGAGCACAGACAAGTCGAAGGCGTAAAATAGATTGGAGAATATGGACATAAGTCTTTCCACCCAAACTACTTTCCTGTTGGCTTGTAATGACCTTGATTCTGTCGCTGGCGTTCTTTGCGAAAATATCATATACCGCGCGCTCTTCGTCACTAAAATTGAGCTTGACGAGGTGATCGCGACGCTTAGGAAGGTCAATCTTGTCCTTGAGTCGACGAAGTGTGATACTATCAACCAGTAGACGAAGCTTAGGAATGATCTCAGGGTCGCAGACCTTGAACGGAGACAGGATATACTGGCTGAATCCGGTGCCATCAAACGGTTTAAACCGAAGGAACGTCATCAATGCACCCAAATCCTCTAGTCTGTTCTGGACCGGTGTACCTGTGCAAGCCCATCTCCGCTGTGCTGACAATCTGCAAATAGCTTTGAATTGTAGAGTAGACTGTTCTCGGATCATGTGTGCTTCATCAAGGACGATCCTGAACCAATTCATCTCCTCGAGAGGATAATTTCCCTTCTTTTGCTTGTTTCTGAAATTGAACTCGCTGGCCACAGATCCGTACGTCGTAATAATTATATCGTACTCGGCCAGCTTTTTGACGTCCTTGATGCGACTAGTGCCATGGTAGATATAACACTTCAGTGCGCCAGGTTGGGTATGCTGCTTGATCTGCTCTTCCCAATTCGCAACAACACTCAGGGGAGCGACCAATAACGTAGTCTTGCAATTCAAAGCAAGAGGAGCTGGTTCAATCTTTGGTTGAACGGGATTCTTGCTAGCCTTAGACTTTGGCAGCTCTCTCTCTTCAGGCTGTAATGGCGTTAATTTCGCCCATTCCTTCGCATCGTCAAGAGTGGTAGCAATCACAGATAGAGTGGTAAGAGTTTTGCCGAGTCCCATCATATCAGCGAGTATGCCACCAAGAACTTGCGGTGGACTCTTGCGCTCCTGGTCCCCTGTGATGACATTATAAAACGACCTCTGTCCGTTGTTTCCAAAGACAACTCTCCAAAGCGAATTGTTGGACTTTTCATCTTTTCCGTAATCATGTTCTTTCTCCCTGTTTGTCATGAAATATAGACCCTGTTTCTGATGCTTAAGTAACTCCGTAGTAATCGCAGGACTGGGATCCATTTCTGGTAAGTTTTCGGACTTCTGCAATGAATCAAAGACGCCCAAGACGTCATTTCGTATTTCTTCCGTCGTCCGGACTGGTCCTTGTGAACGCGATGCATAAGAGGAATATGGCCGCGCAGGCTGAGAGGGTCGTTGAGTCTTCTCTATAGCATGCGGATTGTACAACTCTAACCCTGCCTCGACAAAAAGTGGTGTCCGTAGCCATACTTGCTTCTGTGAAAGATGTCGACCAACTGCAATAGCCCACTTTTTAGGTCCATACAGGTTAACGTCTAGACCGTATCGTACTGAGACAGCGGAGCCAGGTGGCTCATCGTCGGGTTTCTTGGGTCTTGTAAGAATCCGGGCAGTGGTCCTGATGCTATACTGCGAATCAAGGAGCGGGGCAAGACCGAGAGCTGTATTGACATCAATGCAACCTATTATTTCTCGTGTACTATCAGTGGCGTGAATTACAGTTGACTTTTGCCCATACGGCCTCCTCAGAACAATCTTCACCTGGGGCCAGTAGCCAGGTTGGAAGGCTTGTTGTCCAGGTTTTGGTGTCGGCACCTTAAAGGCATTGATATCTGCACCCTCGATGCGCCCATAGCAGACCTCCTTGCTCTGCTCATCGCCTATGATTTGGACATCGTCATCGTCATCGACCGTGGATAAGTCGTGAACTTGTTTCCCTGCGCCTTCTTTTTGTCCCTCTGCCCTTTGCTCTTTGATGTAACTTCCGAAGGCCCCCCCACTCGAACTACCATGGAACTGTGATCTGCTGCTTTCTCCACTCGAGTCTTCACATTTTCGGCGTTTTTGAGGTACCATATCGCGGTCTGTGACATTGTGCATGCGATCCACAAAACTTGCCATGCCCTGCACCTGTCCATTTCCGTATTGTGCGAATCCATGTTTCCTGTCAGGAGGGGCAGCACTCGAGGCTGATGTAGCGGCGGTCGCAGAGGAGCCCCAAGGACTGGAAAACTCGAAGATAGGCTGAGGAGAAGGCGCTGGTCTGGCCGTGAGTTTGGGTTGTCCGAACGTGTGTGAACTTGATCCATTTTGTGCACCTCGAGGGTTCAGCAATGCGGCCGGGTCATATGCGGGAAGACGGGAGGGTTTGTTCGAATGATCGTTTGAGTACTGGCCGTTCGTTGGGCGCGAATTCAGTGAGTTCGATGGTCCATAACCTTGTGCAACATAATCGTAAGCGTCAACTCTTTTGTCATCGTCGGGATATTCTGGCCGTGGGTCTGAACTTCCAGATCGATGTTCCAGGCGCGAATTTATGGACTCTCCATTAGCATATATAGGGAATTTACCATTCGCATTGTTGTTCCAAGACTCCATCACTACTTCTTATTTCCTCTGCGAAGAGCACCGTAAGACCTTTGCATGTCACGGTCGCATGCAGATGTTGTGTCTACCAAGATGGTGTGCTTCTGTTCGTACAGCTATCGATGAGGTATTGTGAAAGTAAACCGAGCGCGATAAACCACACAGCAGAGGGGCAAAGGTCAAGGCGGCAAGTCGCATTTGTATGAGATTTTAAGAAAAAGAAACAGATGTGCTAAATGATTCATCGATATCGAAGGAAAATATTCATTTGGTTGGCTTTTGGCAACAGTTATGAGTCTAAGTAGTAGAGTACGAGTGGAAGTGAGATAAAGTTGACTAGTCTGAAAATAACTAATAGTTTGATAGGTGAGGTAGGAGGTAGATAGTTACAGTAATAGTCTCTTTTAAGCAAGTGAATCAGGAATATATAAAGAGATACGGAAGTACGAAGTACTCGCACAGAAAATGTTTATAGTTTTTCTTCTAAATTGTGATTTATTTGTGCCAGTACTCATAAGCTACCGGAGATACAACATAATTATCGGACCTACTGAAGTACCAGGGACGAGACCCTTCGTATGAGAAATCACGGGCGGAATTCGCCTCATTGGTGAAAAATGATGCCACCGCCACCAACACTCCGTTGGCGCAGTTGTCTATCAGAGTTGGCGCAAGGTGGTTGGTTGGTGAATGATTAATAAGCTTACCTAAGTTATATCAGGGTCGTCGGACGCCTACTTCGTATGAGAATAGAAATTAAAGAAAAGAGACATTATTATATGAGTTTTGATTAAGCAAACGAAGGCCGGATATCTATCCCTCCTCCTCCTCCTCCTCCACTTATGAATAATCACTCCTGATATTTCCCTAGCCTGGAGATTGAGATTTTGTATCGTTTCCTCCTCATAAGAAACAGATGCTCGGGCTCTCCTATTCAAGAATAGTAAAGATCTAACGCACCTCTCATCTCGAACTAGTATTCCTCCGGCTTACAAATACCATTACCGATTACCAGGTAGCAAAATCAGAGCAAAAGTATGATCATGCATTCTCGTGATGTACCATGCGGAATCATCTCCTCTATTCCAGGCAAAAGAAACATTTATTTCATTAAATTCATAAACGCCTCATAGCGAAAAAATCGAGCAGCCATAAAAGTATCTCGTTCTCCCCCCAAAATCATGCATCCCAAATCCCATTTAGCTACTGTACTGATTCAAGAAATCTCCCCGTTTTCGAAAATTTTTACGCCAACTATGCATGCCATGCATCCCCCAAGTATAATATACACATATGCGTCAAAGGCACCCATCCGTTCTTTTTCCGGTCGTTCCGTGAAGCAGCTTAACACCAAGTGAAGACAGGGTTCTTGCTCTTGACCGTCTCGAGCCGTTCCACAATAACCTTTCTCTGATGTCCTTCCATGCCCTCTGCTGCTGCATACCCCAGATCTCCCTCGAGATCATCGCCATCGTACAATGTCTGCATGGCTCCGCGACTTCTAGTTCCAAATGAAAATCTTCTTGTCTCGTGACGGAATGTAGGCGGTGATCTCGGAGGTCCATCATAACTCATACGATTTCGTGCATGTTCAAGATGCGGTCGATCATAGAATTTCGCCCCGTTCTTAGTCGTATCATGGCTGGGAAACCCAGCATTCATAGCTGTCTTTGGTGACTGCGGACTTTCGAACTCAGATGCATCTTCACTAATGCGTGGGCTTGCCATTTCGAACCTGTTCGGGTTGGGTAAATCTAGGGATGGACTGGTAAGACCAAGAAGATCTGGTTGCGGTGCTGATGCATTGGCAGTACTGATGTCCATCTCTTCATCAAGAGTTTTTGGCGCGTCACTACGTCTGCGCATTTCCGCAGAGGGTACTCTCATAGGAACTGCTACAGGTATGTCGACAAGATCATCCCAAACACATACCCTTGCGCGTCTAGTCAGCTCCAAAGGACCATGATCAGCCGTTTTTAGAGTCTCCACGACATTCCAAGCTTGTCCTTTCATAACGGCAATTTGCCTGGCAAACATGCGTTCTTGAAAGTCGGCATCTTGGCTAAATACCGCCCGCAACTCCAGTTGCGTCTCGCTCCACCACTGTTTGGAAGTGAGCAATGGTAGGAAGTGGTCACGAGTCTTTTGTGTGAATGGCTGTCCAATCAACGAGACTGGCAAAAAGAGCCAGCCGAACGGAAAACTTCTCCAGGCGTCTGGATGCTTCCAAGGCCATGACAAACTGTTATCGATTGCTCCAATGGTTATGGTTGGAGCAGGCATTCTCGAAGGAGTGGCGGACCTGCTAGTAGCTTCCATAGGCTCTTGATTTCTGTACGGATATGCCGGCAGGTGCCTCATGCTGATGTTATCAGTTGTAGATACTACTCGTGGCGAGCGATTAGAATCCGTATCGTTTTTCATCTGAGGTGGTTCAGAAACAATAGAAACGCCTTGGTTCTCCCAATCAACCTTGATCATCCAATTGTCGAGACCTCTGTCCGTATTTCGCATGATGTAATCCAAAATAACCAACTTTTCCAGCTCCTCCCTAAATGCCAGTTGCAATGCCTCTGTCCACACGAACCGTTGAGGTTGATTTTCATCCACAGATCCCAGAGGACTATTCCTTCCTTCCGCGTCGTCACCGTCATCTGACTTGGAAGAACCCGGCCGGCAAGTCTCTTTCCACGCTCTGCTCTTCTTCCTCTGTGAGTCGTACCTGAAGCCTCCACTGGCACGATCCGGCCACGGGTGCTCGCGAAGGAAAATATTCGCGTCTTTGAAGCCCTTAAGAAAGACCTGAAAGCTCCCAACCTTGGGAGGTAAAGGCTTCTTCTTCCTGTAATAGTTCCTGCGATCCCAGAAATCGTAATGGAAAGATTTAGAAGACAAATGTACGATATCCGTGTATGGAACAAGATGGGTCTGTAATCTGCAGTCGAGCGTATATGCGGCAGCTTCAGAGACATAACTTAAGTTGGGAATCAAACAAGCTCTTCCAAAGAAACATGGGAACAGATTTCGATGTATCCATTTGTTCCATTTTGGATTACCTGCAGCGTACGGTTCCTCATCCTTGGGCTTGAACACACCCACTACTTTTCCATCACTATTTCTCGCAAAGTAACTTCCCGAACTTCCTTGAGAGATCATTTTCGGATGCATGCCCTGTTCAATGGCGACTCTGACACTTTCAACAATGTTGTCGAACTCCAGCTTTGACATCCGACCATGTTCAGCTTCTGAAGCCAGAGTTTCAGCAGTGGCAGGCCGTACGCCATCAGGAGCTTGAAAGACAGAATGGTGGATTTCGAGTTTCTCCTCCTGCAACGATTTCCCCTTGACTTTGGTGATTTTGAATTTCGAGGCTATCTCGTCCGCCCATCTCTCCAATCTAGCATTGATCGCTTTGATGTCTACAAAGCGATCAATGCTAGATTNNAATCTAGCATTGATCGCTTTGTAGACATCAAAGCGATCAATGCTAGATTGGAGAGATGGGCGGACGAGATAGCCTCGAAATTCAAAATCACCAAAGTCAAGGGGAAATCGTTGCAGGAGGAGAAACTCGAAATCCACCATTCTGTCTTTCAAGCTCCTGATGGCGTACGGCCTGCCACTGCTGAAACTCTGGCTTCAGAAGCTGAACATGGTCGGATGTCAAAGCTGGAGTTCGACAACATTGTTGAAAGTGTCAGAGTCGCCATTGAACAGGGCATGCATCCGAAAATGATCTCTCAAGGAAGTTCGGGAAGTTACTTTGCGAGAAATAGTGATGGAAAAGTAGTGGGTGTGTTCAAGCCCAAGGATGAGGAACCGTACGCTGCAGGTAATCCAAAATGGAACAAATGGATACATCGAAATCTGTTCCCATGTTTCTTTGGAAGAGCTTGTTTGATTCCCAACTTAAGTTATGTCTCTGAAGCTGCCGCATATACGCTCGACTGCAGATTACAGACCCATCTTGTTCCATACACGGATATCGTACATTTGTCTTCTAAATCTTTCCATTACGATTTCTGGGATCGCAGGAACTATTACAGGAAGAAGAAGCCTTTACCTCCCAAGGTTGGGAGCTTTCAGGTCTTTCTTAAGGGCTTCAAAGACGCGAATATTTTCCTTCGCGAGCACCCGTGGCCGGATCGTGCCAGTGGAGGCTTCAGGTACGACTCACAGAGGAAGAAGAGCAGAGCGTGGAAAGAGACTTGCCGGCCGGGTTCTTCCAAGTCAGATGACGGTGACGACGCGGAAGGAAGGAATAGTCCTCTGGGATCTGTGGATGAAAATCAACCTCAACGGTTCGTGTGGACAGAGGCATTGCAACTGGCATTTAGGGAGGAGCTGGAAAAGTTGGTTATTTTGGATTACATCATGCGAAATACGGACAGAGGTCTCGACAATTGGATGATCAAGGTTGATTGGGAGAACCAAGGCGTTTCTATTGTTTCTGAACCACCTCAGATGAAAAACGATACGGATTCTAATCGCTCGCCACGAGTAGTATCTACAACTGATAACATCAGCATGAGGCACCTGCCGGCATATCCGTACAGAAATCAAGAGCCTATGGAAGCTACTAGCAGGTCCGCCACTCCTTCGAGAATGCCTGCTCCAACCATAACCATTGGAGCAATCGATAACAGTTTGTCATGGCCTTGGAAGCATCCAGACGCCTGGAGAAGTTTTCCGTTCGGCTGGCTCTTTTTGCCAGTCTCGTTGATTGGACAGCCATTCACACAAAAGACTCGTGACCACTTCCTACCATTGCTCACTTCCAAACAGTGGTGGAGCGAGACGCAACTGGAGTTGCGGGCGGTATTTAGCCAAGATGCCGACTTTCAAGAACGCATGTTTGCCAGGCAAATTGCCGTTATGAAAGGACAAGCTTGGAATGTCGTGGAGACTCTAAAAACGGCTGATCATGGTCCTTTGGAGCTGACTAGACGCGCAAGGGTATGTGTTTGGGATGATCTTGTCGACATACCTGTAGCAGTTCCTATGAGAGTACCCTCTGCGGAAATGCGCAGACGTAGTGACGCGCCAAAAACTCTTGATGAAGAGATGGACATCAGTACTGCCAATGCATCAGCACCGCAACCAGATCTTCTTGGTCTTACCAGTCCATCCCTAGATTTACCCAACCCGAACAGGTTCGAAATGGCAAGCCCACGCATTAGTGAAGATGCATCTGAGTTCGAAAGTCCGCAGTCACCAAAGACAGCTATGAATGCTGGGTTTCCCAGCCATGATACGACTAAGAACGGGGCGAAATTCTATGATCGACCGCATCTTGAACATGCACGAAATCGTATGAGTTATGATGGACCTCCGAGATCACCGCCTACATTCCGTCACGAGACAAGAAGATTTTCATTTGGAACTAGAAGTCGCGGAGCCATGCAGACATTGTACGATGGCGATGATCTCGAGGGAGATCTGGGGTATGCAGCAGCAGAGGGCATGGAAGGACATCAGAGAAAGGTTATTGTGGAACGGCTCGAGACGGTCAAGAGCAAGAACCCTGTCTTCACTTGGTGTTAAGCTGCTTCACGGAACGACCGGAAAAAGAACGGATGGGTGCCTTTGACGCATATGTGTATATTATACTTGGGGGATGCATGGCATGCATAGTTGGCGTAAAAATTTTCGAAAACGGGGAGATTTCTTGAATCAGTACAGTAGCTAAATGGGATTTGGGATGCATGATTTTGGGGGGAGAACGAGATACTTTTATGGCTGCTCGATTTTTTCGCTATGAGGCGTTTATGAATTTAATGAAATAAATGTTTCTTTTGCCTGGAATAGAGGAGATGATTCCGCATGGTACATCACGAGAATGCATGATCATACTTTTGCTCTGATTTTGCTACCTGGTAATCGGTAATGGTATTTGTAAGCCGGAGGAATACTAGTTCGAGATGAGAGGTGCGTTAGATCTTTACTATTCTTGAATAGGAGAGCCCGAGCATCTGTTTCTTATGAGGAGGAAACGATACAAAATCTCAATCTCCAGGCTAGGGAAATATCAGGAGTGATTATTCATAAGTGGAGGAGGAGGAGGAGGAGGGATAGATATCCGGCCTTCGTTTGCTTAATCAAAACTCATATAATAATGTCTCTTTTCTTTAATTTCTATTCTCATACGAAGTAGGCGTCCGACGACCCTGATATAACTTAGGTAAGCTTATTAATCATTCACCAACCAACCACCTTGCGCCAACTCTGATAGACAACTGCGCCAACGGAGTGTTGGTGGCGGTGGCATCATTTTTCACCAATGAGGCGAATTCCGCCCGTGATTTCTCATACGAAGGGTCTCGTCCCTGGTACTTCAGTAGGTCCGATAATTATGTTGTATCTCCGGTAGCTTATGAGTACTGGCACAAATAAATCACAATTTAGAAGAAAAACTATAAACATTTTCTGTGCGAGTACTTCGTACTTCCGTATCTCTTTATATATTCCTGATTCACTTGCTTAAAAGAGACTATTACTGTAACTATCTACCTCCTACCTCACCTATCAAACTATTAGTTATTTTCAGACTAGTCAACTTTATCTCACTTCCACTCGTACTCTACTACTTAGACTCATAACTGTTGCCAAAAGCCAACCAAATGAATATTTTCCTTCGATATCGATGAATCATTTAGCACATCTGTTTCTTTTTCTTAAAATCTCATACAAATGCGACTTGCCGCCTTGACCTTTGCCCCTCTGCTGTGTGGTTTATCGCGCTCGGTTTACTTTCACAATACCTCATCGATAGCTGTACGAACAGAAGCACACCATCTTGGTAGACACAACATCTGCATGCGACCGTGACATGCAAAGGTCTTACGGTGCTCTTCGCAGAGGAAATAAGAAGTAGTGATGGAGTCTTGGAACAACAATGCGAATGGTAAATTCCCTATATATGCTAATGGAGAGTCCATAAATTCGCGCCTGGAACATCGATCTGGAAGTTCAGACCCACGGCCAGAATATCCCGACGATGACAAAAGAGTTGACGCTTACGATTATGTTGCACAAGGTTATGGACCATCGAACTCACTGAATTCGCGCCCAACGAACGGCCAGTACTCAAACGATCATTCGAACAAACCCTCCCGTCTTCCCGCATATGACCCGGCCGCATTGCTGAACCCTCGAGGTGCACAAAATGGATCAAGTTCACACACGTTCGGACAACCCAAACTCACGGCCAGACCAGCGCCTTCTCCTCAGCCTATCTTCGAGTTTTCCAGTCCTTGGGGCTCCTCTGCGACCGCCGCTACATCAGCCTCGAGTGCTGCCCCTCCTGACAGGAAACATGGATTCGCACAATACGGAAATGGACAGGTGCAGGGCATGGCAAGTTTTGTGGATCGCATGCACAATGTCACAGACCGCGATATGGTACCTCAAAAACGCCGAAAATGTGAAGACTCGAGTGGAGAAAGCAGCAGATCACAGTTCCATGGTAGTTCGAGTGGGGGGGCCTTCGGAAGTTACATCAAAGAGCAAAGGGCAGAGGGACAAAAAGAAGGCGCAGGGAAACAAGTTCACGACTTATCCACGGTCGATGACGATGACGATGTCCAAATCATAGGCGATGAGCAGAGCAAGGAGGTCTGCTATGGGCGCATCGAGGGTGCAGATATCAATGCCTTTAAGGTGCCGACACCAAAACCTGGACAACAAGCCTTCCAACCTGGCTACTGGCCCCAGGTGAAGATTGTTCTGAGGAGGCCGTATGGGCAAAAGTCAACTGTAATTCACGCCACTGATAGTACACGAGAAATAATAGGTTGCATTGATGTCAATACAGCTCTCGGTCTTGCCCCGCTCCTTGATTCGCAGTATAGCATCAGGACCACTGCCCGGATTCTTACAAGACCCAAGAAACCCGACGATGAGCCACCTGGCTCCGCTGTCTCAGTACGATACGGTCTAGACGTTAACCTGTATGGACCTAAAAAGTGGGCTATTGCAGTTGGTCGACATCTTTCACAGAAGCAAGTATGGCTACGGACACCACTTTTTGTCGAGGCAGGGTTAGAGTTGTACAATCCGCATGCTATAGAGAAGACTCAACGACCCTCTCAGCCTGCGCGGCCATATTCCTCTTATGCATCGCGTTCACAAGGACCAGTCCGGACGACGGAAGAAATACGAAATGACGTCTTGGGCGTCTTTGATTCATTGCAGAAGTCCGAAAACTTACCAGAAATGGATCCCAGTCCTGCGATTACTACGGAGTTACTTAAGCATCAGAAACAGGGTCTATATTTCATGACAAACAGGGAGAAAGAACATGATTACGGAAAAGATGAAAAGTCCAACAATTCGCTTTGGAGAGTTGTCTTTGGAAACAACGGACAGAGGTCGTTTTATAATGTCATCACAGGGGACCAGGAGCGCAAGAGTCCACCGCAAGTTCTTGGTGGCATACTCGCTGATATGATGGGACTCGGCAAAACTCTTACCACTCTATCTGTGATTGCTACCACTCTTGACGATGCGAAGGAATGGGCGAAATTAACGCCATTACAGCCTGAAGAGAGAGAGCTGCCAAAGTCTAAGGCTAGCAAGAATCCCGTTCAACCAAAGATTGAACCAGCTCCTCTTGCTTTGAATTGCAAGACTACGTTATTGGTCGCTCCCCTGAGTGTTGTTGCGAATTGGGAAGAGCAGATCAAGCAGCATACCCAACCTGGCGCACTGAAGTGTTATATCTACCATGGCACTAGTCGCATCAAGGACGTCAAAAAGCTGGCCGAGTACGATATAATTATTACGACGTACGGATCTGTGGCCAGCGAGTTCAATTTCAGAAACAAGCAAAAGAAGGGAAATTATCCTCTCGAGGAGATGAATTGGTTCAGGATCGTCCTTGATGAAGCACACATGATCCGAGAACAGTCTACTCTACAATTCAAAGCTATTTGCAGATTGTCAGCACAGCGGAGATGGGCTTGCACAGGTACACCGGTCCAGAACAGACTAGAGGATTTGGGTGCATTGATGACGTTCCTTCGGTTTAAACCGTTTGATGGCACCGGATTCAGCCAGTATATCCTGTCTCCGTTCAAGGTCTGCGACCCTGAGATCATTCCTAAGCTTCGTCTACTGGTTGATAGTATCACACTTCGTCGACTCAAGGACAAGATTGACCTTCCTAAGCGTCGCGATCACCTCGTCAAGCTCAATTTTAGTGACGAAGAGCGCGCGGTATATGATATTTTCGCAAAGAACGCCAGCGACAGAATCAAGGTCATTACAAGCCAACAGGAAAGTAGTTTGGGTGGAAAGACTTATGTCCATATTCTCCAATCTATTTTACGCCTTCGACTTGTCTGTGCTCATGGCAAAGATTTGTTGTCCGAGGAAGATTTGAAGGTCATGAGCGGGTTAAGCAAGGATTCTGCTATCGATCTCGACGGTGACGACTTCGAGGACCATGACGGGTTATCTCCAAAGCAAGCGTATGACATGTACAAACTTATGAGAGAAACGAACACTGACGCGTGTCTTATGTGCAATCGCAAGATTGGACCTCGTGAGGTTGTGGATTCCGATGCTGAGTCTAGGGACGAAGCAATCGGCTACATGACACCTTGCTTTCATATTATATGCAGCGGATGCATCGATAACTACAAAGCGCAGATGGAAGGAGTCGCTTTGGGATCAGGCTTGGTCGAATGTCCTACGTGCCATCAGCACATTTCGCTCACCTATTTCCCTCTTAAACAAGGCGGCGTAGACGATGACGAGGATTCTCGAATCAAAGCCAAAGATTCCGGAAAACAAATCAGAGACCTCACGAATTACAGCGGTCCTCACACTAAAACCAAAGCCCTGCTCGACGACCTCATGCGATCCAAACAAGAATCCGAGAAAATGCCCAACGAACCCCCAATCAAAAGCGTCGTCTTCTCCGGCTGGACTTCCCACCTTGACCTCATCCAACTCGCCCTCTCCCACCACTCTATCCCCTACACGCGTCTCGACGGCAAGATGTCTCGCACCGCCCGCGGCGCTGCAATGGCGCAGTTCCGCGACGATCCGACGATCCTCGTCATTCTCGTCTCCATCACAGCCGGCGGTCTCGGTCTCAATCTCACGTCCGCAAACAAAGTCTACGTCATGGAGCCGCAGTACAATCCAGCGGCGGAAGCGCAGGCGGTCGATCGTGTGCACAGGTTGGGGCAGAAGAGAGAAGTCCAGACGGTGCGGTATATTATGAAAGACAGCTTCGAGGAGAAAATGCTGGATATTCAGGACAAGAAAAAGAAGTTGGCGAGTCTGAGTATGGATGGGCAGGCGGGTGGGAAGTTGGATAAGAAGGAGGCGGCGAGGAGGAGGTTGGAGGAGTTGAAGGATTTGTTTAGGAAGTAGTGTGGATGGGTGGAAGGAGTTTAGGTGTTTTTTTTTCTTCTTCTCTTTCTGATTCACTTTATATGCGGAAGTCAGTTAGGATGACAGTTGTTCGGATGGTCGGTTGGTTGGTTGGTTGGTTGGTCATATACTAGATTCCCACTTTAGCGATTGATTGATTGATATGATGGATGGGTTTTCTTCTCTCGATGGGGGGCTTGAAAAATAGGGGATTTGGGGGTT
>LLKJ01003688.1:0-14017 GCA_002242865.1 Clarireedia sp. CPB17
AGAGAGAGAGAGAGAAGCTCCGTGCAAGCTATCCGTCCGTCCGTCCATCTATCCTCATGTGCTCATCTATTCCTTCCTTCCCAATGTCTATCCCATAACGCAAACAGCAAGCCCCGGTTCGGTCCCATCCCATCGGTCGCGAAATCTAAAGACTTCCCTTCCTGGGAAAACTCACGCCCTCCACCGCCGCATTATCCACAAACCAACTACACCTCTCTTTCGCTCCATCATTCACCAATGCACACGGCAGCCCATTCCCGCCCTCGAAAATCTGCTTCATGATCTCTTTCTTCCCGCCGCCCGTCGCCACAAACGCAATCTTGACCCCGTGCGTCACCACCGGCAGCGTCAGCGTGATGCGCTTCGCTGGGGGCTTCGGACTGTCCTCGATCGGCGCAACCCACGCATCCGTTTCGCGGAGGAGCTTGTGCCCAGGGAATAAACTGCAGGTGTGCCCGTCGGGCCCGCAGCCTAGCAGCAGCAGGTCAAAAATCGGGAGCTTGACGCTGTCGCGGCTGGCGAAGCTGCGCACGAGAAGCTGCTCGTATTGGTCGGCGAGCTCCTGCACGTCGTCGAGATAAGCAACGTCAATGGGGTGTACGGTGGGCTTGCCCATTTCCGCGGGGATTTTATCGAGGAGCTCCGCTTTTAGGAGCGCGTAGTTCGAGTCTTCGTGGTCGAGAGGCACGGCCCGCTCGTCGGCGAAGAAGATCTCCCATTTGGAGAAGTGGATTGTGTCGTCGGGGCCGCTGGAGGGGGCGAGCAGAGCTGCGGCGAGGGTCTTAGGGAGAGAGCCCCCGGATACGGCAATTTTGAAGGCGTCGTGGCGGGCGAGGCCGGCGGCTTCCGCTTGGATGATGTAGGTGCGGAGAGTGGGAGCGAGAGTGTCGACGTTAGGGAACGCGAAGAGGTTGGGTTGTGCGCCAACCATGATTGTGGATGTTTGGGTGTTTGAATTGAATTGAATTGAATTGATTGATTTGGGTGTTTTGGGGAATCTTGAGAGAGAGAGAGTCAGTTGAAGGATATGGTGTAAAGTTGTTTGGGCTTTTGGTCTCCGCAATGGGGATGAGTTTCAGTTGAATTGAGAAGTGAAATATGAAAACGGTTTTGTGGTGACGACAAAGTGACGAAGGTGGAGGGGCCCTTTAATTTTTTCTTAATTTGATGGTGGGGGTTTTCTTGGTTATCGATAAGTGGATTCCTTCTGGTAACTTCTTACCGTTGCCGTTGCCGTTCTAGCTGCGTCTTCCGAAAACGGGTAAAGTTTGGGTAAAGTTTCGGTGGCAGATAGAGTTTGTGCGATCGGAATGGGAATGGGAATGGGAATGGAAATGGGAATGGGAATGGGAATGGAAATGGGAATGGGAATGGAGATATGGGAATGGAAATGAGGCTGGGAAGGAAAGCCAAAGGGACTGGAGGGTCTGCGGGACGGATGTGCAAGGAGGGCTGAGGGTACTTACTTGCTGAGCCACTCGTACTGTAAGGTTAATAGGACGATGTGAGCTCTCACGGAGGTAAAGAGGGTGAATAGAAAATCCCGGAGATTACTGTGCTTCTTTGAGTTTCATATAAGAATGGCCCCGCAGGATGACGATGGTTCGACGTCAAGAACTTAAGTCCAGGAGCCAAAAGAGTCGCCATAAGTAATTATTGATGACCAGAGCCCATCTCCAGACAAGGCGTGCGGTGTCGGGCGGACGAGACAGAAGAAAAGCGTTACACAGGAATACAAGTGCCAGGCCAGATGCAGATACAGACACAAATACGGAAATACTCACTCACGTCCACATCTGTACTCCGGGTACTCGAGTACAGCTGCGATAAGGAGGGAAACTTCCCAAAAGAAAAAGGTCCCGCTTTGACCGTTCGACACCACTTCCGTCGAATCTGCAAGCCCGCCCGACAAGAGCAATTGGCTCTCTCCTTTCTGCTACGGCTGTGCGGTGCTGTGCCGTTTGCCAATATAAATCAGGGCGATGGTGCGATGGTGCGATGGTGTGATTGTAGAGATGAAACACTGGCAGCGTGTTCTTTGCTCAGCCGGTTTGGAAACGTTGGCGGCGTGCTTGGTAGGACAACCGATTATTCAGCAGCCGCTGGAGTGTTGAAGAATTGCAAGAGGCTTTCATATCTCATCTCATCATCTTATCCTGCCCCTCCCCTCGCTCTCTTGACTCTTGACTTGGGAGAAGAATGCCCATTCCATTTTGGGAGTTTGGCGGGGTGATAGATAAAGTGGTGGCATGGAATATGGAATGCAGCTCCCCCATTGACGGAAATAGTCAGCCGATTGCATGTGATAAATTGATAATACTTGGCTCCTTGGCTCATACGCAGCAGACATTGAGTGAAACTTAATCCACATTCCAGCCTGTCGTTCCCTTCTTCTTATTGGTGTTCCGCTCAGTCCGTTCGCCTTACGAAACCATTCCTAATCCATTTGCTGCCATTCTCACTGGGTGTTTTGCGGGCCTACTCGTCATACCCAATCTAACCCTTTTCGTACTCCTTCGACCGTAAGCACTAATCACGTGAGGCGTCATTGGCGGGGTTCTTGGTTTTCTCGTCGGTCGCATCGGTAGCGACCCGTCTGTTCCGCGGAGTTGCTTCAAATCCATTGTAGCGATAGCAACGAGAGACAAGACACTTTTCAGCTGTCAATATTGAATGCAGATCAACCCGTTTCTGTGCAATCATGACGGCTCCTAAATATCTCACCGGCGATCAGTCTGCCATACATGAGTTTATCGACAAGTTCGACGTGCGTTAAGTCAGTCCTACAGAGGGGGAAACCGTAGGCACAACGCTGACTTCTATCTTTCGCACGCTTCAGGTCTTTCTGTTTGATTGCGATGGTTGGTAGTTTAGCAAATCCTCGCCATAGAGTGCTGCTAAGAAATGATTAGGCGTGCTATGGTCGGGAGATCATTTATTCCCAGGAACGGTTGAGACTCTGGAGATGTTGAGATCAAAAGGTTTGGATAAGTGATGTGCCTGTGACAGAGATTCCTAACAATTTGCGCAGGCAAGAAAACCGTCTTTGTAACAAACAACTCCACCAAATCTCGATCCGAATATCAAAAGAAACTTACAGCATTGGGCATACCGAGTAATGTTGACGAAATCTTCGCATCTGCCTACTCTTCCGCGATCTACATCTCGCGAATCCTGAAGCTTCCTGCACCGAAGAACAAAGTGTTCGTCTTGGGTGAAAGTGGGATTGAAGTAGAACTGAAGACGGAAGGTGTGGAATTCATTGGGGGGACGGATCCGGCATACCGTCGCGATATTACCCCTGAGGATTACAAAGGGATCGCAGATGGATCGCTCTTAGATGATAACGTCGGAGTGGTTTTGGCCGGGTTGGATTTCCACATCAACTATCTCAAACTCTGCCACGCCTACCATTATCTACGACGAGGGGCAGTCTTCCTGGCCACCAACACCGATAGCACACTGCCGTCTAACCATACCTTTTTCCCGGGCGCAGGCACCATTTCTGTGCCATTGATCAACATGATAGGAAAGCAGCCTACAGCTCTGGGTAAGCCGAGTCAGGCAATGATGGATTCCATCGAAGGCAAATTTCAATTCGATCGTAAAAGGACGTGCATGGTTGGAGATCGACTAGAAACGGATATCAAGTTCGGGATTGAGGGCAAACTTGGTGGCACGTTGGCTGTACTGACAGGAGTCTCCGGGAAAGACGAATGGGAAGCGGAAAATGCACCTGTAGTTCCTGCATACTATGTTGACAAGTTGAGCGATTTGAGGGGCTGAAGGAACAACGGCTATATTGTCAAAGCAAAGGGTGGCGAGATAGATCGTAGAGCATGAAACGTAGATCTGTCTGCTAGTAGATACATACTGTAGTCGAGCAGAAGGAAAATTAGAATCTAGGCCAGCCTTTCCTTTTGCATGCGAAACCATGAAAGATGCCGGATAGAACACAGGCTATCGAGAAGTAGTCTACTCTGTACAGCTGCCTCTAAACGAATACGATTCGCCACCCTTCCCATGGAAACTTCGCCTGCCCCTCGGATCGAAGCAGCCACTCCCCGCGTTTCCGTTCTCTTGCAGAATTGGGACGTATGTTCAGGAACAGGACGGGCTCAGACAGGATGGGCTGAAGAAGAAGAGAATAGGGGTCGTTGCTTCTGTGCGTCCTTGTACGAGGACTCCATATAATGTCTTCCAGAAAGTTGGCGAAGTTGGCACGAACTGGCACGACTGGGTCCCGGACGGGAGAGCATTCCGTGTATCGTGGATATGGGAAAAGTTGGGTAACGAGGAGTGATTGGATGGGGACGACTTGGACTAGAGGCACAAAGCTGCACGAAGCTGGGCCAAACCATGGAAACCCATATCAGCCACACACCCACTTGTTGCATGCGCAGTGTGCATCCCGCCATCCATCCATCTGATATCTCCCCGAGTAACAATACATGTGCACGCAGCCGAAAGACTGCAGCTCTCGAGCTTGGAGCTCGGTGAGAGTAGGGTAGGGAAGGGAAAGATAGCGAGCAGACATTGATGGATTTGGGAGCGAACAGTCTACGAAATAGTCATTAAAGGAACAAAACTAGGGAATAAAAAACCAGAAAAAAATTGGTAACTAAAATCCCACGCAAAGATAAAAAACGCACACAAAAACAATGTCGAACTGATAATTTGCAGCGAGCAGCCGTCCGGCCGGAGCAAATACTCCGGACGTGCCCTGGTCGCACTTCTCGCTTGCACTCGCTTGCACTCGTTTGGACGCATCGGTACAAGGCCCTGCAAGGCCTGCCCCTCTAGAACGCGGCGACCCTGATCATTTTGGACCCCTAAAACGCTTCCAAAAAATTTCTTAATAATACTCGAGCTCTTCTTAGACCTTCTACCACCCCCCCCCACCACCACCAGACGAGGGAAAAGCATGAAGTGGAGGACAAAAAATTTAAATTTCCATCTCCTGCCTACTTACACGCGCGACATATCTCCTCCTCTTCTTTCAGGAATATGTCAAAGTCAGCATGGATCGGGACAGTGATCAGGAGGACGATTCCACCTCCATACTCTTGGAAAGACGAGAACAGTTAACCAACAGTCTCTTACATTCTCCCTACGACTTAATCTTCTACCTCGAACGCGCACAGGTTCATGGCGATCTGGGCTATCCCGACTTGGCTGCCGGTGACAGCTACCGGGCTTTACTACTCTGTGATGAGCTCGCCGACGAGAGCTTCGAATACCACGAACCGGCATTGGAGACGCTGAAAGCTCGCCTTGAGGAGGGGTACCCCTCCATCCTTCGGAACCGCGAGACGGCGAACGCGAATGGCGATGTGACATTCGGAGTAGAACACATGGACATTGACTGTGCCGACGAGCCAATTCTCAGAGTGTCCAAGGAAGCTGCACTTCGATGTTACCAGAATCTTTCTCTGAGCCTGCTGTTGTGCGGCTGCCTGAAGAGTGCCTATGAATTCTGCAGTCGGGGCCTGCAGGCGGCTCCTGATGATGAGGATTTAAACCAAGTGAAGGATTATATCTTCAATATGGCAAAGAGGAGGTTGAAGGTTGAGGAAGTGGATATTTCCGAGCTGCCTGACCAAGGGCTGGTAAGGCGCGAAGTATACCCATGGAATGACCACGAACCAGACCGTCACACGCAAGAGTCGCTCAACTTCTTAAACAAGCAACTGCAATTCGTAGCTCCCAAATGCGAAGTCCGATCTGTCGATCTACCTACTTTGGTGGAATCGGCCATCGTCCCGGACGAAGATGGGAATATACCCACAAATAAACAACTAGGACTTTTTGCCAGGGATGATATGGCACCTGGCGAGACGATTCTTGAGGAAATCTCTGTATTGACAGTCAATAACCGACTGAAAGATTCTCTCTGCGATGTATGCAGTGCTCCCTTACCACCACTTGGCGAGCAGAGTACTGTTGTAGGATGTCCTGATTGCGACGACATAATGTTCTGCAATGAACAATGTCTTGAGCTCGCACTAAGAACCTACCACCCTGCACTCTGCGAGAAGGACGTCGACGTAATTTCCAAAGATCCCGACCCAAAGGAATCCCCCAACGCACTCTACCTACTCCTCCTTTCCCGCGCCCTCGCCATGTCGGCAACTCAGGAAAAACATCCTCTCGACCTCAGCGAGGTCAAATTTATCTGGGGTGACTTCCTCCCCTCCGCATCCAACGCCGTCCCCATATCCCACAAAGCCGGCCCACCTCCCGTCTGGACCCTCCCCTTCACCTTCGCCAGCAACATCTCCACTCCTCTGCACATCCTCGAGAAAATGGACATTGACATCTTCTCCGCCCTCGCCTCCTACGATCTCTGGGTCTTTAATACCCTGTACGCCAAGTTCCGCGGCACCGCCTCCGCTCGCGTGAACAAGCAATCCGGCAAACCCGAAGTCGCAGCCGTCCACCCGCTCTGGTGTCTCGCCAACCATGACTGCGATCCTAACGTGCAGTGGGAATGGGGCGGCCGCATGAAGCTCTGGTGCAGAGAGGAGCGCGTCGGCGGCCGCAAAGGCGGGATCAAGAAGGGTGAGGAGATTCTTAATCATTACTGCGATATCGATCTGCCGGTCCAGGACCGCCGGGAATGGGCTGAGGGCAGTTTGGGTGGATGGTGCATGTGTGAGAGGTGTAGAAGGGAGGCGGGGGAGATGGAGGGTTGGGAGGGAGAGAATAAGAAGAAGTCGAGGATGGATGAGTATGTGGATGGGATTGATGGGAATGGAAATATTGCGCGCTTGGATGGTCATATTGATCCCCTGGAGGATGTGGATGATGATTGTGAGGTGGGGAGGGATGCGAATCATATGGGCGGTATGAGTGGGGCGAGAGAGGGCGCGGATGTTAGGGTTGGGGGGGATGTCGCGCTGGCGAGGGATGTGGATATTGATATGTCGATTGATGAATAATAAGTCAGCAAACATCTTGGATATTATTTCTAGGATGACAAATAGGATATGCTGGGATAGGATNTCNNNGANATCCTATCCCAGCATATCCTATTTGTCATCCTAGAAATAATATCCAAGATGTTTGCTGACTTATTATTCATCAATCGACATATCAATATCCACATCCCTCGCCAGCGCGACATCCCCCCCAACCCTAACATCCGCGCCCTCTCTCGCCCCACTCATACCGCCCATATGATTCGCATCCCTCCCCACCTCACAATCATCATCCACATCCTCCAGGGGATCAATATGACCATCCAAGCGCGCAATATTTCCATTCCCATCAATCCCATCCACATACTCATCCATCCTCGACTTCTTCTTATTCTCTCCCTCCCAACCCTCCATCTCCCCCGCCTCCCTTCTACACCTCTCACACATGCACCATCCACCCAAACTGCCCTCAGCCCATTCCCGGCGGTCCTGGACCGGCAGATCGATATCGCAGTAATGATTAAGAATCTCCTCACCCTTCTTGATCCCGCCTTTGCGGCCGCCGACGCGCTCCTCTCTGCACCAGAGCTTCATGCGGCCGCCCCATTCCCACTGCACGTTAGGATCGCAGTCATGGTTGGCGAGACACCAGAGCGGGTGGACGGCTGCGACTTCGGGTTTGCCGGATTGCTTGTTCACGCGAGCGGAGGCGGTGCCGCGGAACTTGGCGTACAGGGTATTAAAGACCCAGAGATCGTAGGAGGCGAGGGCGGAGAAGATGTCAATGTCCATTTTCTCGAGGATGTGCAGAGGAGTGGAGATGTTGCTGGCGAAGGTGAAGGGGAGGGTCCAGACGGGAGGTGGGCCGGCTTTGTGGGATATGGGGACGGCGTTGGATGCGGAGGGGAGGAAGTCACCCCAGATAAATTTGACCTCGCTGAGGTCGAGAGGATGTTTTTCCTGAGTTGCCGACATGGCGAGGGCGCGGGAAAGGAGGAGTAGGTAGAGTGCGTTGGGGGATTCCTTTGGGTCGGGATCTTTGGAAATTACGTCGACGTCCTTCTCGCAGAGTGCAGGGTGGTAGGTTCTTAGTGCGAGCTCAAGACATTGTTCATTGCAGAACATTATGTCGTCGCAATCAGGACATCCTACAACAGTACTCTGCTCGCCAAGTGGTGGTAAGGGAGCACTGCATACATCGCAGAGAGAATCTTTCAGTCGGTTATTGACTGTCAATACAGAGATTTCCTCAAGAATCGTCTCGCCAGGTGCCATATCATCCCTGGCAAAAAGTCCTAGTTGTTTATTTGTGGGTATATTCCCATCTTCGTCCGGGACGATGGCCGATTCCACCAAAGTAGGTAGATCGACAGATCGGACTTCGCATTTGGGAGCTACGAATTGCAGTTGCTTGTTTAAGAAGTTGAGCGACTCTTGCGTGTGACGGTCTGGTTCGTGGTCATTCCATGGGTATACTTCGCGCCTTACCAGCCCTTGGTCAGGCAGCTCGGAAATATCCACTTCCTCAACCTTCAACCTCCTCTTTGCCATATTGAAGATATAATCCTTCACTTGGTTTAAATCCTCATCATCAGGAGCCGCCTGCAGGCCCCGACTGCAGAATTCATAGGCACTCTTCAGGCAGCCGCACAACAGCAGGCTCAGAGAAAGATTCTGGTAACATCGAAGTGCAGCTTCCTTGGACACTCTGAGAATTGGCTCGTCGGCACAGTCAATGTCCATGTGTTCTACTCCGAATGTCACATCGCCATTCGCGTTCGCCGTCTCGCGGTTCCGAAGGATGGAGGGGTACCCCTCCTCAAGGCGAGCTTTCAGCGTCTCCAATGCCGGTTCGTGGTATTCGAAGCTCTCGTCGGCGAGCTCATCACAGAGTAGTAAAGCCCGGTAGCTGTCACCGGCAGCCAAGTCGGGATAGCCCAGATCGCCATGAACCTGTGCGCGTTCGAGGTAGAAGATTAAGTCGTAGGGAGAATGTAAGAGACTGTTGGTTAACTGTTCTCGTCTTTCCAAGAGTATGGAGGTGGAATCGTCCTCCTGATCACTGTCCCGATCCATGCTGACTTTGACATATTCCTGAAAGAAGAGGAGGAGATATGTCGCGCGTGTAAGTAGGCAGGAGATGGAAATTTAAATTTTTTGTCCTCCACTTCATGCTTTTCCCTCGTCTGGTGGTGGTGGGGGGGGGTGGTAGAAGGTCTAAGAAGAGCTCGAGTATTATTAAGAAATTTTTTGGAAGCGTTTTAGGGGTCCAAAATGATCAGGGTCGCCGCGTTCTAGAGGGGCAGGCCTTGCAGGGCCTTGTACCGATGCGTCCAAACGAGTGCAAGCGAGTGCAAGCGAGAAGTGCGACCAGGGCACGTCCGGAGTATTTGCTCCGGCCGGACGGCTGCTCGCTGCAAATTATCAGTTCGACATTGTTTTTGTGTGCGTTTTTTATCTTTGCGTGGGATTTTAGTTACCAATTTTTTTCTGGTTTTTTATTCCCTAGTTTTGTTCCTTTAATGACTATTTCGTAGACTGTTCGCTCCCAAATCCATCAATGTCTGCTCGCTATCTTTCCCTTCCCTACCCTACTCTCACCGAGCTCCAAGCTCGAGAGCTGCAGTCTTTCGGCTGCGTGCACATGTATTGTTACTCGGGGAGATATCAGATGGATGGATGGCGGGATGCACACTGCGCATGCAACAAGTGGGTGTGTGGCTGATATGGGTTTCCATGGTTTGGCCCAGCTTCGTGCAGCTTTGTGCCTCTAGTCCAAGTCGTCCCCATCCAATCACTCCTCGTTACCCAACTTTTCCCATATCCACGATACACGGAATGCTCTCCCGTCCGGGACCCAGTCGTGCCAGTTCGTGCCAACTTCGCCAACTTTCTGGAAGACATTATATGGAGTCCTCGTACAAGGACGCACAGAAGCAACGACCCCTATTCTCTTCTTCTTCAGCCCATCCTGTCTGAGCCCGTCCTGTTCCTGAACATACGTCCCAATTCTGCAAGAGAACGGAAACGCGGGGAGTGGCTGCTTCGATCCGAGGGGCAGGCGAAGTTTCCATGGGAAGGGTGGCGAATCGTATTCGTTTAGAGGCAGCTGTACAGAGTAGACTACTTCTCGATAGCCTGTGTTCTATCCGGCATCTTTCATGGTTTCGCATGCAAAAGGAAAGGCTGGCCTAGATTCTAATTTTCCTTCTGCTCGACTACAGTATGTATCTACTAGCAGACAGATCTACGTTTCATGCTCTACGATCTATCTCGCCACCCTTTGCTTTGACAATATAGCCGTTGTTCCTTCAGCCCCTCAAATCGCTCAACTTGTCAACATAGTATGCAGGAACTACAGGTGCATTTTCCGCTTCCCATTCGTCTTTCCCGGAGACTCCTGTCAGTACAGCCAACGTGCCACCAAGTTTGCCCTCAATCCCGAACTTGATATCCGTTTCTAGTCGATCTCCAACCATGCACGTCCTTTTACGATCGAATTGAAATTTGCCTTCGATGGAATCCATCATTGCCTGACTCGGCTTACCCAGAGCTGTAGGCTGCTTTCCTATCATGTTGATCAATGGCACAGAAATGGTGCCTGCGCCCGGGAAAAAGGTATGGTTAGACGGCAGTGTGCTATCGGTGTTGGTGGCCAGGAAGACTGCCCCTCGTCGTAGATAATGGTAGGCGTGGCAGAGTTTGAGATAGTTGATGTGGAAATCCAACCCGGCCAAAACCACTCCGACGTTATCATCTAAGAGCGATCCATCTGCGATCCCTTTGTAATCCTCAGGGGTAATATCGCGACGGTATGCCGGATCCGTCCCCCCAATGAATTCCACACCTTCCGTCTTCAGTTCTACTTCAATCCCACTTTCACCCAAGACGAACACTTTGTTCTTCGGTGCAGGAAGCTTCAGGATTCGCGAGATGTAGATCGCGGAAGAGTAGGCAGATGCGAAGATTTCGTCAACATTACTCGGTATGCCCAATGCTGTAAGTTTCTTTTGATATTCGGATCGAGATTTGGTGGAGTTGTTTGTTACAAAGACGGTTTTCTTGCCTGCGCAAATTGTTAGGAATCTCTGTCACAGGCACATCACTTATCCAAACCTTTTGATCTCAACATCTCCAGAGTCTCAACCGTTCCTGGGAATAAATGATCTCCCGACCATAGCACGCCTAATCATTTCTTAGCAGCACTCTATGGCGAGGATTTGCTAAACTACCAACCATCGCAATCAAACAGAAAGACCTGAAGCGTGCGAAAGATAGAAGTCAGCGTTGTGCCTACGGTTTCCCCCTCTGTAGGACTGACTTAACGCACGTCGAACTTGTCGATAAACTCATGTATGGCAGACTGATCGCCGGTGAGATATTTAGGAGCCGTCATGATTGCACAGAAACGGGTTGATCTGCATTCAATATTGACAGCTGAAAAGTGTCTTGTCTCTCGTTGCTATCGCTACAATGGATTTGAAGCAACTCCGCGGAACAGACGGGTCGCTACCGATGCGACCGACGAGAAAACCAAGAACCCCGCCAATGACGCCTCACGTGATTAGTGCTTACGGTCGAAGGAGTACGAAAAGGGTTAGATTGGGTATGACGAGTAGGCCCGCAAAACACCCAGTGAGAATGGCAGCAAATGGATTAGGAATGGTTTCGTAAGGCGAACGGACTGAGCGGAACACCAATAAGAAGAAGGGAACGACAGGCTGGAATGTGGATTAAGTTTCACTCAATGTCTGCTGCGTATGAGCCAAGGAGCCAAGTATTATCAATTTATCACATGCAATCGGCTGACTATTTCCGTCAATGGGGGAGCTGCATTCCATATTCCATGCCACCACTTTATCTATCACCCCGCCAAACTCCCAAAATGGAATGGGCATTCTTCTCCCAAGTCAAGAGTCAAGAGAGCGAGGGGAGGGGCAGGATAAGATGATGAGATGAGATATGAAAGCCTCTTGCAATTCTTCAACACTCCAGCGGCTGCTGAATAATCGGTTGTCCTACCAAGCACGCCGCCAACGTTTCCAAACCGGCTGAGCAAAGAACACGCTGCCAGTGTTTCATCTCTACAATCACACCATCGCACCATCGCACCATCGCCCTGATTTATATTGGCAAACGGCACAGCACCGCACAGCCGTAGCAGAAAGGAGAGAGCCAATTGCTCTTGTCGGGCGGGCTTGCAGATTCGACGGAAGTGGTGTCGAACGGTCAAAGCGGGACCTTTTTCTTTTGGGAAGTTTCCCTCCTTATCGCAGCTGTACTCGAGTACCCGGAGTACAGATGTGGACGTGAGTGAGTATTTCCGTATTTGTGTCTGTATCTGCATCTGGCCTGGCACTTGTATTCCTGTGTAACGCTTTTCTTCTGTCTCGTCCGCCCGACACCGCACGCCTTGTCTGGAGATGGGCTCTGGTCATCAATAATTACTTATGGCGACTCTTTTGGCTCCTGGACTTAAGTTCTTGACGTCGAACCATCGTCATCCTGCGGGGCCATTCTTATATGAAACTCAAAGAAGCACAGTAATCTCCGGGATTTTCTATTCACCCTCTTTACCTCCGTGAGAGCTCACATCGTCCTATTAACCTTACAGTACGAGTGGCTCAGCAAGTAAGTACCCTCAGCCCTCCTTGCACATCCGTCCCGCAGACCCTCCAGTCCCTTTGGCTTTCCTTCCCAGCCTCATTTCCATTCCCATATCTCCATTCCCATTCCCATTTCCATTCCCATTCCCATTCCCATTTCCATTCCCATTCCCATTCCCATTCCGATCGCACAAACTCTATCTGCCACCGAAACTTTACCCAAACTTTACCCGTTTTCGGAAGACGCAGCTAGAACGGCAACGGCAACGGTAAGAAGTTACCAGAAGGAATCCACTTATCGATAACCAAGAAAACCCCCACCATCAAATTAAGAAAAAATTAAAGGGCCCCTCCACCTTCGTCACTTTGTCGTCACCACAAAACCGTTTTCATATTTCACTTCTCAATTCAACTGAAACTCATCCCCATTGCGGAGACCAAAAGCCCAAACAACTTTACACCATATCCTTCAACTGACTCTCTCTCTCTCAAGATTCCCCAAAACACCCAAATCAATCAATTCAATTCAATTCAATTCAAACACCCAAACATCCACAATCATGGTTGGCGCACAACCCAACCTCTTCGCGTTCCCTAACGTCGACACTCTCGCTCCCACTCTCCGCACCTACATCATCCAAGCGGAAGCCGCCGGCCTCGCCCGCCACGACGCCTTCAAAATTGCCGTATCCGGGGGCTCTCTCCCTAAGACCCTCGCCGCAGCTCTGCTCGCCCCCTCCAGCGGCCCCGACGACACAATCCACTTCTCCAAATGGGAGATCTTCTTCGCCGACGAGCGGGCCGTGCCTCTCGACCACGAAGACTCGAACTACGCGCTCCTAAAAGCGGAGCTCCTCGATAAAATCCCCGCGGAAATGGGCAAGCCCACCGTACACCCCATTGACGTTGCTTATCTCGACGACGTGCAGGAGCTCGCCGACCAATACGAGCAGCTTCTCGTGCGCAGCTTCGCCAGCCGCGACAGCGTCAAGCTCCCGATTTTTGACCTGCTGCTGCTAGGCTGCGGGCCCGACGGGCACACCTGCAGTTTATTCCCTGGGCACAAGCTCCTCCGCGAAACGGATGCGTGGGTTGCGCCGATCGAGGACAGTCCGAAGCCCCCAGCGAAGCGCATCACGCTGACGCTGCCGGTGGTGACGCACGGGGTCAAGATTGCGTTTGTGGCGACGGGCGGCGGGAAGAAAGAGATCATGAAGCAGATTTTCGAGGGCGGGAATGGGCTGCCGTGTGCATTGGTGAATGATGGAGCGAAAGAGAGGTGTAGTTGGTTTGTGGATAATGCGGCGGTGGAGGGCGTGAGTTTTCCCAGGAAGGGAAGTCTTTAGATTTCGCGACCGATGGGATGGGACCGAACCGGGGCTTGCTGTTTGCGTTATGGGATAGACATTGGGAAGGAAGGAATAGATGAGCACATGAGGATAGATGGACGGACGGACGGATAGCTTGCACGGAGCTTCTCTCTCTCTCTCT
>LLKJ01003448.1:0-40232 GCA_002242865.1 Clarireedia sp. CPB17
CCGCTAATCTCCGAGCGCCTCACGCTCTACCTCCTGCAATTCCTGCACAAATGCCAACACGAGCACATTGCCTCCTTCCGGCCCCTCCCCGCCGCCGTCCACGACTACAACACGCACATCCAGGCCTTCATGCCGCGCACCGTGTGGGCCGACGCGAAGATCCGCTCCTGGTACCGCGCGGGCAAAGCCGACGGGCCCGTGCTGGCGCTGCACCCGGGCAGCCCGGCGCACTTCTTCCATATGCTAGAGAGCCCGCGGTGGGAAGACTTTGAGTGGCGGGTTGGGGCTGGCGGAAATAGATTTGCGTATTTGGGAAATGGCTTTTCGACGAGGGAGGCAGGGGGCGAGGAGGATAGCACGTGGTATATGGGAGAGCCGGATGGGTTTTTGTGAGGGCTTGACTACTAGATGAGGGGATATATGGCGGGATGTGGAACAATGGAAACTCACCAGTAGATACATCAATACTTCATTGTGAACTCTCAAACTTTGAGATCCTACCTACATGGAAGAATGTCGTTCGAGCATCTTCAATGTTTTATGTATCAACAGTTTAGACGATAAAAGTAGAACTTAACCAAAATTCTGATATATTATCTTCGTTCAATTCACCCCAGAGCGGAGCTTCACCCTAGTCTTTTTCTTTTCTACTTCTCGTCCAACCTCACTCTTGCGGCTCTGATATTCACGGGGCTCTTATATTCACTCGACTCTGATATTCACTCGGTTCTTATACACTTCGCTGTACCATTTACCCATGTACCCATGAGCTAGGGCTACTACGTTTCATGGTAAAAACTTTGCAGCCCCGCACGCAGAAAAACGCCGAGTAGTTGAGAATTCACTGATGTCTTATACGCACCATATATTAATGATATTGATATTGTATATGACCGGAAAGTTCCATCGAGGAAGACCGACGAGTACAAAGATAGGAAGGGATGAATACAATAGGAGGGTAGACCAATCTCGAATAGGAAAACCGTAAGCCGTGTAACAATGGGCTGTCAGATTCAACAAATGGAACGGACCGGAACATTCCATGCATGTCTTATGTGAGAGCTTTCGGGAGTAGGCTAGAGGCACGGAGCGGTAGGCATTTGTTAGTTTGCAGGTGGCATTTGTCCTGCCCAATCACTCGTATTGTGCTGCGCGTGCGATTGATGTCTCTGTGAGGCACAGACGTCGAAAGAAGCTCATATGTTGAACTAATAATATGATCCAAGAGAAAATCACAACATATGGACATTTGATAGGCGAAAGTTTTTATGACTGTGACACGACAGACTGAGGGGCACTTATTGACTTGATAACTTGGCTTTCTTCGATTCGTTCAAAATGAAGGTGCAGGCAGCCACAGGTGGAGACTGTGATAAGTGAAGATGAGCAATATGAAGCATACAAAGACACGACAGGGTCATTGAACCCACTTCGTATCCACTGAGGTTTCTCAGATTTGATTATCCAGACGACGAGATAGAGAGCACACATTTGAAAGGCTATATTGAGACAACTATCCTCAACCGCTCAAACTTGGTTGGGCATATCCGATGCTATATCGGGACAACTATCCTCAGCTCTCAAACCTGGTTGAGTATATTCCATCGCAAACGAAGTATAGACACGAAGCACCAAGAGTAGCAGAATATAGTAATAAGATAGGGCAGATAGCATGATAGATAGCGGTCATTCCTACAGCTATCAGGGCGACAACGAAAGGATAGGTGGCAGAATGCTGCTAACGTGCAGATGATCGGAATGAGCGTATAATTTGCTCCAGGGAATAGCTGCCGCCGCCAGTTTCCAGCTCGTCAACTTCTTCGTGGGGGTGTAAAGTACCAGCTGCGGCTAAGGTAACATGGTGAATATCATTCAACGCAAGACAGTCCCCAAAGACAACCCTTACACCGTCGCCACAGGTCTCATGATCAGATGTTGTATAATTAATTCCCTCAGAGTGGTCCAACCCTTCCTCTATCTGGTTGTATCCTCGCTTGACCCATGAGGTACGGACATCAGTCCCATCTAGGAGGCTGATCAAGGGTGCGTGAGCGTATGATGTTTGTATCGGACGTAGTAAGTTCTCTCTCTCTGAGGTTGGACGCTATGGCAGATGAAGTCGTCGGTAAGGTGTGGACGTGAGAACAGAAGTAGGTAGACGACTACTCTCCACAGCGGAGCAAAAGGTGCGGAGGAAATCTAGGCTCAAGCCTCACGATCGCTCGGAGTCACCGTTATTCCTCTTCGGATCGACTCTCGCCTCCTCGGCCTTAATTCTGTCGGATTCCTCCCCTTCGAAGCTTGCTAGGAGGTCATCAATCTTCTTTTCGAGGCTTGTAAGACTAGTTTCGAGCATCTGGGCAGTCTTTTCCCCGCCTATATTGATGTACAAATATTAGTTAATGCGTGGAGAATGAAAGCACGATAGGTTGTGGCTTGAATTCGAGATTCAGCTGAACTAGGTCGAAGGGACGTGGGTCTAGATCTAAAAAGGACAGCGCCTACTGCCGCGTTGGCAGTTTCATGCAAGAAATTTTCATCAAGGAGGCACAGGAGAAAATAGTAAGACTCACGTTGAAGGTCTTTGAGGGCCTAGATCGTATAAAATTCGTTAGACAAGGATTCCAAATATGGGAGTTTGGAGGAAGATGGGATTTCAGGGTCCTGGAAGGGCATTTTGGACATGGATATTTGAAAAACACATCTCCATAAAGGAGGGGAAGGGAGCAGTAGCTTGGACGCACAGTACCAAAGTACCGTACCGATATCGATAGCTTGAAGATTGTACACTTCAATCGGCTCATATCTGCATAATCTGATCACCGGTTGTGTTGCGAGGCTTGACATACCTGTGCTAGGTCAACCTCCGAAAGGTCATCCTGCGATGTTTTATCGCTGTTCTTCGGAGAAGTCATTCTCTGCTTCGCCTTTTTTCGCCTGCGCAATGCTTGTTTCGTGCAGGACTGGGTGAACTATTGGTAAAATGGATATAGGCGTATGGGTAGAAGTAGGAGATTGGCTGTTTTGATAGAATCTGCCGTCGGGCTGAGTTGAGCTCGATGGGGATGTGGTTGGGTGATGTGGATGTACTTCGTATATGGATGAGCATTGGAAGTGTTACGGAGAAGGCGAAGTGAGTTCACCGTTTCGCATGTCGCATAACCTTATCGCTTGAACCCCAGGCACCCACAATCACGATAATCTACATACAGTATAGTAAAGTAGTACTAGCTGGAAGGACTTGGGCGAATTACATAATAGCTAGTCTCTGCTATGCGTAGGGAGGTAGGTACTAGTGAAGTGCTGTGTGAACTTAAGCAAGCAAGCAAGTAAGTATGTATGTGTGTGTGTTTGCATGTAGACAAGCACGAAGCTTAAAATCCTGGGGACAGTTCGCCATCAGCCCAAGAAAGTCATGTGCGAGGGTGGCAGGACGTGGAGAATGGGAAAGAGCAAGGGGAATGGGAATCGGAAGATGGGAAATGCGAATTGAAGGCGCGGGAGGACAAAGAGTCGAACGATGTTGGTCACATCCCGAGGCAGCAGCTAGAGTAAACCCCCCGTGGCATCTTTCCCCAATGGAGCCATTTATCGCCATACACAATTCAAAGTGCGCGGCCATTGGCCAATTCTTGAAAGAAGATGGGCAAATGGGAAAACGCGCCTCAGCCTGGATGCGCAAATAGAGTGTAGATGTGCAGATGCAAACACGGGCATAAGAGACACAGGGCATAAACACAGAATCCCCGATACAGACAAAGATAGACATACGGAAGTTGGTGCTTCGTAGACGACACAGACACGGACGCGGACGCAGACGCAGACGCAGACACAGACATTGACAGATTCGACACAGACCAGACACTGACACAGACCAGACACTGGTGACTGGACTACTACCCACCCCGGCTACGGTACTTCCTTCCTTTCCTTCCTTTGCTTCCCAGAACCCAGCCAGCAAGTGCATAATACATGTGAATACCAGGATCAGGAGCCGGCTGCCGCTTTAAGAAAGGGGACGTATTATCGGGACTTTGCTGTTAAATCGATATTCGAGATGACACTCTGCCGACTAGCACGCAGGAAGGAGAAGGAACTGGACAAAGTCACCACGAACTGTCCCTAATGGAGAATGAAAGTATTTGCCCTCCAGGGTTGGTGAACTCAAAATGCCCGTCCATCCCTATCTCAAATCATATCGATGGCCGGTCACCGCGAGACTCGGGGCGAGGGAAGAGGGAAGAGGGAAAAGGGAAAAGGGAAANNGGAGAGGGGAAAGGGAAAAAGGAACAAAAAGTCTTTGTGCTGAATAGAGGATTTGTGGGGTGGCAGGAGGTGTATGGTGAGGATACGAGGTTGACGGAGGGGTATAGGAAGGAGATTTGGCAGGATGGATATTGAGTCGAGACGAGCTAGAGGAGGGATAAGGAGGAAAAGCTTAGTTTGGGCGAGTTGCTGTAATTGGAGAAGAATAGGATGAGAAAGAAGATAAAGAGGAAGAAGAAGACGAAGAATGATATCAGAATGATAGGTATATTGAATCTTTCGTTATTGTGCTTACTTGGCCTAGGTGATGATTCTCCCGGAGCACGAGTGTCTGTTGCTGAGGATCTGTATTACATCACCTTATATCACGTCGAGGTTGTGGTTGCCGACTCGGCGAAACGGAGGAATCCAAAAATACCATTCTGTTTTTATACAAGTAGATGGAAAACGAATTCAAACTAATAGACCTGATATATTCTACTGCAATATGCAATTCCTCCTCTAGATTCTAGTTATGAAGAGGTCTAACTTATAAGATATAGAAAATACCGGGAGAGGAATATCTGGATAGTGAAGTTGTGAAATGTGGTTTTGATTTTGAGAGAGAGGGAGATGTATATAGATTGGTATATACGAGCCAAAAGAGTGGAAGTATACCTGATGGTAGTTTGGCCTTTTGGCTAGGAGGGCGGAAGGTGGAGAGCGGAGGATTATATATATGATTTGAATTTGTGAATTTATGAGGTGCAGGAAGTGGCGTAGGAAGTGAGTAAAGGGAAGAGAAGGCTTTTGTGAGTTTGGATGAGCCTCATTGCAGTCAATTGACCGTTACTGTATCCGTTCATCTATCTTATTCTTCTATTTTCAAAGCACCTTGCGTTCTAGGTGGGAATAATGTAACTGCATATTTATTCTCTGCTAAGTATCTACCATGAACTTCTATGCAGATGCCAATCCGATGCTATCCTATGCTGCCCATCCATATATGCTTTCGATCATCTTCCTAAATATTTACAACAGAATTGAAAAAAAGCCCGCTATGCCCGATGTCGATGCTTGAACACCCAATGATGATGATATTCTCAACTTAGCCACCAAGAATAATTATATCCCATCCCGTCCTATCCAACCCATCCCCCTCAACTCCGCTACACCACCACCCCCTACTGCCCAATACTCACTCCAATCCCACTCAAATACTCACACCTATCCCACTGCTCCCCGGGCACCGCTTCCATCCTCACATCCACCCCATTCCCCATATACAACCTCTGAAACCCGCTTTCCCCCTCCCCGACCGTGGTCCACTCCGGTGCCGTGCTCAATTTATACGTATTCGGATCTCCGCTTCTAATAAAACTCGTCCAATACCCCTGAATACTCGGAATCAGCGCGCTATCCGGCGCACTCGAGTACCCCCAAATGGACGCCAGCTCCGCCGTATGCGTGACCCCGGACCCCGATGCGTTGTTCGCGGCGGAAAGTACATCCCAGTGGTAGTTCCAGCTGCCGGTTGTTGGGGCGTCGCGGAGATGCACGCTGGAGAGATAGATCCCGGGGCAGTTGTATCGGATTTCGCCGTAGGCGAGAGCTGCCGCGGACCAGTATGCGCCGGAGTTGGGGTAGGCGCGGCCTTGTGGGTAGTAGGTGTGGATTTTTTGGAGTTGGGTGGAGGTCAGTTTGGGCCAGTTGTTGCGGAGGAAGGAGTCCATGTCGGCGGAGGTGCTGATGTTTTTGAGGGTGAAGACTGTGCCTTCGTTTGTGTCGTCGCTGGGGGTGAGTGTTAGTTGGTTTGTTGGAAGGATGGGAGAGAGCTGGGGCATCATGCAATACGTACCCGTAGATTGCAGGGAGTTTCACGTATTTGCCTTCAGAATACAGTTTGTATGTATAGTCTGGTGTGAAATCTCCATCAATGACATTCGACCACATGTAATTTGGAGTTCCACCGGCACCGCCTGGGGTCGGCAGGTTGGGATTGTTCTTCAAGATCACGGAGATGTCTACAGCACGTAGACAGGCAAGAGAGTCGTTTTTCCCGGCACATCCCACTCGCTCAACCAAGCCATCGTATTGATACTGGGACTCTTCAACCGTGAATTGAACACCGAAAGACTGACTCTCAGCTGCAGATGTGTGGAACAATCCATCATCACGACCACCATATGCTGAAAGCTGAAGATCAACAGAAGCCGCTCCAGCAGAATCACCACCAATCGTCACGTGGCTTGGATCTCCCCCGAACTGTTGCAGTATTAGCGCTGAATGAGAATCAGCACGGTGTGCGCAGTATAAATACCTTAGAAATATGCTTCTGAACCCATTCCAGCATGAAACGTTGGTCTTTCAGCCCGACATTCGTGTCTCCATTCTCAACAACTTCCTTACTCGCGAGGAACCCCCATGGACCAACTCGGTAATTGAACGTTACAACAACAATATCCAAATCTCCAGCTTTGATTAAGCTCGTTCCGTTTAGATTACCATTCGCATTCGAGTTGAAACCGCCTCCCTGGAAGAACACAAAGACCGGATGGAGTTTCGTGCGATTAGTAGGCGCATATATATCAGTGAAGAGACAGTCCTCCGAAGTGGTATTCGAAACTGTCGTTGAGGGCGCAGAATGACAGAGCGGACCATGCTATAACCATTGAATTAGCAACTCATCCCATACAAACCGGCACAAAAGATGCAACAATTCACACATACCTTGTTGGCAACCTGCAACGTATGATTCACTAACGGGTCGCGCGGTGCTCGGAAGCGCAAGTCACCCAATGGGGGAGCTGCAAATCGAATCCCGAGCCATTGTGATACACCGTTTCCCAGATTCGTGCCCTGATACTTGGAGTATCCCAGATCGACTACGGAACTGGACTTTGATGCGGGAGCGGCAACGACAGTCGAAGCAACGAGTGCGAGGAGAGAGAGAGTAGTAGACAGCATTTCGATCGTCGCCTTCTTGAGTCTTGTGACTGTACTTCAATAAAGGTACGGATCGGAGAAGAGATATAGAGATATATATAGATACCGGGAAAAAGAGCAGCGAGCTCGGAGGCGGAGCCCCAGACTTAGCTTACGTATTGGGATGGAACGAAGAACTGCTGGTGACAGAGCCATCTGACTGGGTGATTAGATGGACCAACAAGGAAATCAATTCGTAGCATCTGTCATTCACCCATTACCCCTCCCCTCTCGAGAAGCCACCGATTTGATATACTACCCTACCCCTGCTTACCCTTCCATGCATATCATACCTCCTCTCACAGTACCACACAGTGCCAACAAACCGAGTCAAGCTTCGCTTCTCGCACCCAATACATGGTCAAGCGACATAAAAAAGCCTCGCGTCACCCCTAAGAAAGCCGTTACTGTACCCCATCCCGGAGGATTTAGCTCTGCTCCCACCCTTGCCAACCCAATCTTAAAGCGAGGCTTGGCCAGATGCGGATGTGACCTCAGCCAGGGACGGATCCTAGGGCCCAGGACAGATGAGGTAGATACTCACGAACGGTACGGATTGGGACCGAATTGTGTGGATCCGCTTCATTTGGAGGAAGAAGTTAAAGGACTTCGAGAAACGAACGAGGTGTTTGGAGTGCGAATCCAACAATGGGGATGGGGAGAAGGTTAAAAGTAATTTTAAAAAAAGGGGATGGAAATAGAGCAAAACAAAGCAGAGCAAACAATAAAACAAGACAAAGCAAACCGCAGAAATCTTCTCCCGATTCGGTGGGAGAAGTACACAAACCACACATCTCGTCTCTTCCCTTCTAGAGCGCAATCGGCCAAGAAAACAACCGGTCCTACTTCGAGTAAACCCCATGCCCATGCCATTCCCACGTTTACCCCCGAAAGACTAAAATAACGTTTTCCGGTACCAGCAAACACTGATTACGTATCCCCGCATCCCACTCTTCAACATGCATTAAGCGGGGAAACAGGCCTAGCCTCCTAGTATGACAGATACTCGTATTGTTTTTCTCTTCAAGGATATCGTTTGTTGCGATCGTGTTGTGTAATGCCGTTATGCGAAGAGGGAATGAAATGAGGTTTATGCTCTTTTTGTTTCTTGCTCTCCTTTCTGTCGTGTATTCACCTACCAGGGCTTAAGACTTGATACTGGGCGTATTATACTTCCCACTTAGTGGCTTACTCCATCAGATCGCCCAGCCGCTTCACCTTGTACCTTACTTCATCATGTTGCCCAGCCCAGCCCAGCCGAGCCAAGTCCCTCCACCGCGTCAACCTCACCCGGCAAAACCAAGGGCAAAGACATTCTTACTCCCATTCTCGCTGTGGGCCCGAATAATAAGGCCGGGCGCGCACCAAGTTCATTATTCAAATGCTCTATTTTATTTGTACTATATTAGATCGTTATAATTTGTGGTGATAGTACGAAAGGACGGACATGACACCTAGGTCATGTAAATGCTTTTCTGGGGGTTCTACTACGACTGAGCCTAAGGTTCCTTGGTCACTATCACTAGCATAATTTTCGATATATTAGCTTTAAAGGTTAGATAGTTGCCCAGCTAAATGACTGCTATCTCTACTCAGTGTACTATATAAAGCATTATTGACTAAGAGATTTCTTAGTGTATATAGACCGCCTCATCTAATGACATCTATTTTTGCGTAACAGTGTGTAAGTTTCACTCCCCGAGGGCTATTTCAAGCCTCCAGACAGTGATCTACCCCTGATAGAGTATATCCGAGTATATGGAAAGCTCTTATTGTGGTATTGCAACTGTAGTTGCTAAAAATACACTGTATCGGTACCAGATGAAATGGTCTTTATTCATCTCAATGCAGCACGCAGATACTGAAGTCGGCCAGCCCCAACGTCTGTCTCTGATAGTCTTGGATTCGAAAACGTCAGATTTGCCAAGTCCTTCTTCCGGTCCTGCATCTTGACAATATTCTACAAAACAAGTCAGCAACAGCCCTAGGATAAGCATCCGAGTCGACGAAAACAGAACCTCTTCAAATGAATTTTGTATTCTATATCGTATTGTTGTTACATTCTTCTTCTGGCCGAGGCGATGCACGCGACATAAGGCCTGTTCTTCCACTTGCGGATTCCACTGTGGCTCCATTAAGTATACACGGGATGCGGCTGTGAGATCCAATCTATTGAGTGGTTATTTCAGAATGATTTGACTTTCAAGCTGTAGACTTACCCAGGTCCTCCACAAGTAATAGAAACCAGGATGACGCGGACGTCATCTGTAGTTTGAAATCTATGAATGGCATTTGCTCTTTTGTCTGGGGAAAATTGCCCATCAACCCTTGTGAAGCGAATGGAGGCCCTATTTAGTACGCATTCAATGAGATCCAGTGTATAGGTCCAATAAGAAAAGATGACACTGGAGCACATAATTGTTAGAAAAGCTACTCAAATTGCCACCTGAGGGGAGTTTACTTACCTTTTCTCCGTTTCGAATTCCGTGAGATTTTGAAGAAGAGCTTTCAGTTTTGTTGGCGTAGAATCTGGACTCACAGTGATTCCAGGATTTAAGATTCGAGGGTGGGAAGATTCAGCCAAGGAGACTTCAAAAGTTGGGCATTTCGGATTGTGTGTGCATGGTGATTTTCCGGAAAGGTCTGAAGCCTTCGAAGCGCAAGAGCAACAGAGAACAAACAGACATTGGGATAGATGAATGTTGATAGGCGGCTGACTCCCATCTTCCAAGCAATCGGAATTCCCCTCTAGTGCGCCTTCCGAAATTTTGTCGGCAAGATTAACGGAACAAGCAACACATATCGCTGCACCAGCATCAATCATACTGTCAAACGCTCTCTGGGCGGTAATCCTGTCCCAAGTATTGCGCACATCAACGTCGGTATTAATGTCAGCAAAGCTCTCTTGTTTTCTGGCAATCACACCATGGTTGCAGATGAGCCTTAGCTTATTTAACCACCTCAATGCGTTCAAATATAATCCCTTTCGAGTGATTTATTCAGACATCGCATTGTCAATCATACCAGCAGTGGAAGCCCGCGCAGAATTATACAAGCCTTGCTCAGCATCGGTGAATGTCAAACGATGAGTCTCATTGGTACGGCTTGGAAGGTTAATAGTAGTTCTTGACCTACACAAAGTGACTGAGTTGACTAATTTCTTAAGTCGCAGAAGGCCTTGCTGGTATGATTCTTGCAATGGCTGGGAAATCTCGACATTGAAGGTTTCCGGATCCGAAAAGGGGAATACTCTGAGGAACTCAATTATACTGGCAAGATCGGTAAGCTTATTTTGAATGGGTGTCCCCGTAATTGCCCATCGACTGGAAGCGTAGAGAGCGCACACAGATTTTGCTTTCGAAGTGCCCCTATTCCGAATTATATGTGCTGCTGGCGGTCAGCAGCGTCATATCAGTGCTGGCCTCTCGCCTACTTAGCTTCATCTAGAATCACTCGATGCCATGTAATGGAATAGACTGTCTCTTCTACGGAATTGGACTTATGGAATTTTTTGAGTTGAGCTGCGATTGTTTCGTACGTTGTCAGGACAATGTCATACTCCGAAAGCACCTCGATTGAGAGCTTAAGCTGGCCATGGTACGTATACCATGTCATGGCAGCAGGCCGCAGATGCCTACTAGAATTAGCAATCGTCCTGATAGAAGGCAATCAACCCACTTTTGTAGCTGTCCGTGCCATGTCTCTAACAATATACAAGTCAGATTTGTCTGAACCATTTAGGAGTTAGAGAACTTGCAACTAAGCGGGGCAATAATTAGATTTGTTTTAACAGATCTCCGTAAAGTTACTGGAAACTTCTCGGTCTGTCTCTGGCTCTTTTTGATTGAGAGCAATTAGTGCTATCATGGTGAGGGTTTTCCCAAGTCCCATGTCATCAGCCAGAAGTCCTCCTCTAAAATCAGGGGGAGGTGCCCATTGCGTTTCCCCGGTGATAGTATTAACATATCTATGATGAAGTTAGTTAATTGGATAAATTGGAACGAGATGCATAACATACAGTGATCCCTCCCTGGCCCAAATATCGCTTCTTGAGGAATCAAATGCCCACCCCAGTTCTCTTCGCGACATAAATTTTAGTGCTTGCTTTTGATGTCTTTGTAACATTAGCAAGAGGCGACGAAAAATAAGGGAAGATCCTATCGAAAGAGACACGTTTCTATCGCCATTGGCGTCTCCGCTTCTTCAATGTTATCTTCGTTCCGCAAAACTGCAAATAGATCAATCTGAGGGCTGGCATTCCCTCCGAGACAAGTGACACTCTCGAAAGTGATTGATGCTGTGGGGGTTGGCTCATCTTCTTGTCTGCGAAGCATGTGTGGATTCATATATTTCACGTCACGATCGCAATGAAACGGGTCTGGAAGATACATCTGACACCCCTGAAAGAATTCGCCAACACATTCAAAGGCATCCATAACGCCGTAGAATATAACATTGAGGAAGATCTTAGTCTGTGTTTTATTTCCATGAACTTCAATATTTCCTTGCGTTTTCTCGCCTTGAATCTCTACAGTACAGTAGCATTGGGTCGATGCGAGATTCATGTCTTTGAGGGTATGGAAGATATTGGAATATTCTGAACGTATTGTTCCAAACGCCTGGCATGTATCCAATCGAAGTAGTGGATTTGATTGGTCCAACCGTATATGAATTGGCGGAGTTTGTAGATACTGAGTATCACCCAAAAAGACGGTGATATTTGAGACCTATCTTGAAGTCAGAGCGTTGATGATTGAACACGTTAGAATTGCTAACCATTCCGAAACTGACTTCTTCTCCTGGTTTAATTCGTGGAAACTCTAAGACGGACAATTCGCTCGTAGTTGGTTCTGCATAATGCTCCGTCTCGTGAGCTGGTGGAGGAGAATCCATTATTTCATCGTCGTTGGATACAGCGCTCTAGAAGCTTGGGCAAGGTGATCTATCAAATTCAATTGAATGGATTAACACCTGATGTACTAAGTCAAGCAATTATTCTTCGTCAGCCACAGAACTTGGTCATATCCCACTGAAGACATCTCACCTGAGTATGTTCTTCTTGCTTCTCGATTTCGAACCCTGATTTGTCTACCAGAGAAATGAGAGAATCAGGCTCTGCACTATCTATTACAACATGTTACGCTGGTTTGTCAAATGCACCCATGTTTAACGTATCAGAAGCTGAAATCTTGTCCAATTCAATGATGGATGACGACAATGGGACATTCTCAACGACTTTGAGTGACGCTTCATCTCTATCGATCCGTTGCCGCTTAAAAGGCCTAGGCTGTTGATAGTCTGCCATGAAGTTGAATTCACGCTCGATAAAATCAATCCTGGTAATGTATAGACTACTTCACAGGAAAAGTAAGATGAAGATTTGTCGCTGTCCTCCTATTCGACTACACAACAGAACCGCGAAGATTATGAAATGAGGTAGATCTAGATAGTATAATTGGCTGCAGTACCAGATGTGCTAGATAAAGAGCCCAAATCGCCCTAACTCGACCTGAACCTATACATTCGACCGAGGTAGCCCAAGTTTATTGTACTCGCGTGCCTCCCGGGCCGACCAGCAGGTGACGACTTCTACTACAATATTCATGTTGAAGATGATTCACTTGATACCGGATATGCATTTTTCATATACGTCTACGAAGCTGCGATGATCTGTGGGTTCCTTGCTCGACGAAACTGTCTTAAAAGCTCCCTAGGGTTCGTGCTCGGCATGCGAGAGATGGAAACCACAACTATACATAGCGGCACGGCTACGCTGAAGAAAAGAACGAGACCATGCGCTGAGATACCGTCGTTCATACTGAATAGCCCTGTGACGAAGGATAGAGGAATAAACACCAAGGCGAGATTTGTCAGCCGCCGCACATTGGAAGCCTCTCTTAGTGACTCCCGACTATCCACGATCTGCACAAGAGAGGCCACAAATGGTATCAGAGCCTCTAGTCGGTGACTATGGACTCTCACCATTGCGAATATATGCCTATAGTCTTCTGCAATGATGTTGTAAGATTCCTTTTCCTCCACAGAAGTGGCCCGTAATTCAACGAAGTTGATAGCAGGTTGAAGTTTTTGCATGGTCTGCATACACCTCCTGACCCAGGATTGCAAGTCGCGTAGGTCAGAATTCAGTCTTGCAAGTATTTCGGCCCCTAATAGAGTTCCGGCTGAGTATTCATAATGCTTCATACAGAGGTTGAGCACTTCAACATAAGGTACCCATTCGGCGGCGACTATCTTCAGAGGGTAGTATGTTATGGAGAGTAGACTTGGGCTATGGTGGTTGAAAGATGGAGGTCGTGTTTGGCTCCAGTAGAGAACTAGATTCTCCAGAATTGAATCTTGTATCGGGTGGGCGACCTGGCCGTCTGAATAGGATGGCCGCTCGATGAAGTGTTCAACTCCACCTTGGAATGGCTTTGACTGAAGACTCAGCTTATGTTCAGAAGATCGATAGTTTGATGTTGGAGGGGCATCCACTAGTATTAGCCCTAGAAATAATTAGACGACTTTTCTAATCCTGAACATAAGTGCTTACCAAGCCATCCCTTCCTCGTGCTTGTTTTCAGAACCGAGCAGGAGTGTTGCGCTAACCCAATACGAGTATTCCGTAACGCAGGGAGCAACATTACTTTTCGCGGAATATTCCCATCGCTAGATAATCTTCTCAAGGCTGCAGTATCTCCGCCAAATTCCTGGACGTGGTGATATTGAAAACTGAGAAAATTTTGTGTTGCTGCCTCGGACGGTAGTATAACTGAGGCAGGCCTCGAAACCTGAGTAGTAATAGTTGGACTACTGATATGGGAGGCGAAGAAAAAAGGGTCAATATCTAACTGAGAACCAAGGATCTCGATCATATCTTTTGTTAAGTCCTCAACAAGCAAGATACATCCTTGCGGCTGGCAAGTATTGGCAGAGGTATTCCGATTCGGACTACCTGTGGTCAAGGCCTCCAATAAAGATTCCAGCTCCACTACGCTAAGGTCACGTCGAGAAGGCGATTCGTCGGCATCAGAGAAATTAAGGCAGGTTATATTGCACGGTTTCCTGTCGATAGATTGTGTCAGAAATTGATAGAGGTTCTCAAGAGATGGGTTTCGTGCTCTTTGATCAAGAACAAATTGTGTATATGATCTTCGCGCCATTTAGTTTCGAACTACTGTAAATTCGAATAACAAATTCGTAAAATTTCGGCACATATATTATTCAAGTCTGCTTTTTTTATCGGTGAGCTGGCATTGCATCTCTGTAATATACGTCCTAAATACTGATAGGTAACATACTCCCAGGTCCTCTTTCCCGACAGGCCGAACATGAAAAGCCTCGTGCTAAGCCTACAATGCATTCGGATTTATAATATAAGGGTTTGCAGCCTGAACAATGATGAATATTGCTGTCTACTGTCCGAATTTTCTCATCCAGCCCCCCCAGTGTGGTGTCACGGGTGAGGTTTTGGTGGGGGGGCTTATACTGCTGCAGCTGCACACAGCCCGACGGACACACAGTAACATTCGTGGTGGCTAGGACCGGTACAACGGCTGCGCAGTAAGCTTTCATTTATTCGATTACTTGCACACTTAATTGCATCGAGACCTGTACCTAGGCGCCATATGATGTGTTTTTGAAATAATTCAGCCTCTGAAAGCATTTCATGCCCGTTCTTCTTGTCCAAGTTCTATGAGTCCGTGGTCCGTGGAAATAGCTGGGCCTAGAGATATGACTTGAGGTCTTTCGACATCTGAATCCAACAAATTAGTCTCACAGATAGGACAAAAGAGTGGGGAGATACTAAGAAATAAGCTTAAGTTAAAGGAGAGGTTAAGGAGATTTGTTAAATGTGTTTCAAAGGTTAAACAACCACTCTAACATGGTTGGTACCCGATAAAAGCACCTCACTAACCTTTTCCCTTATGCGAAGTCTCTTATCAAGAGATCTCGTAGCTGACTCTCACCCTCTACAAAACTATAACTTAGATTTGTCTCAAAGAAGTTCTTAGCACAAAACTTGACTCTGCCTATTCAAAAGAGTTTGCTCCCATAAGCCTAGTAATGAGCCTATGATGGGTTCCAACCAGTGTGTCTGCCTGTTTCAATGCATATGAGAACCCTTGTAAGGGATACAAGCCACAAGTAAGATCACAGCCTCACAATCCATCGCCATCGAGAGTTCGTTGCGAAACCTTCAGTCCCAAATCTTCCTTTCGCTCTCGTTCAATTGCAATTTGCAGTATCATAACTCATCTGCTTGCGCTGACCTGAGAGAGTCGTACATTTCAGTCTGCTATTATCATTCCCGAATCCGTACGACAGGAACGAATAGTTGGAAAGCAGCTCAGGAACCAGATGATGCGCCAAAATTAGCTATATGAACTCAGTAGCACTACAGTCTCGTCCTGCTGGATCATATTTCTCCTTATTTATCCTTCAGAATGGCCGACGACCAAATTTCTCGAGATATTGCCCTCTTTTCCAGCAAACAATCACTTTACAACGACGTCCTAGTCGAAGTTGAGAAGTTCACGGAGAAATTGAGCGAGAAGGGCATCAAACACATCTTTTCTACAAGAGTTAAGACACCGAAAAGTCTTGAGGAAAAGCTGCGTACACGCCAGAAAAAGAATGAAGATAGCAGACTCGACCGTATTATGGATTTGGTGGGAGGGAGGATCGTGCTATGGAAACACCAGGATTTTCCCAAGACCGAGGCCTTGATAAGAGAATATTTCTGCATTACACAGGATCCAATACAGCATCCGACTTCAAAAGAACATAGTCTTACACGACAAAAACGATTCCGTGGCTATGATGGCCTACACTTTCGAGTACAGCTCAAATCAGCCGATATAGAGATGTCGGAAGTCGTTATTGAAATCCAAGTCGTTCATATCTTAATGTCGCTCTATCATGACATTGAGCACAAGTACGGCTACAAGAGAGAGGGTGAAATTCCAAAGGGGGTTCAACAAGCTCTTTATATTCTCGGGGGGGGGCAGCAAATTTGCATAAATCCGCTCTCGCGCACATAGAGGAAATACTCGAGAATTCGCATAGAAATTATATCGATTCAGATGATGGCCAAACCGATAATCCATTCACGAAGGAGCTACACAATGACCTCGAAGATGTACTTGCGAAACATGAGATCTATATCGGTCTAGATCAACTGAAGTCGATTGGAGAGCTGCTAAAAAGTATAACTGATACCGTTGAACGTAAGTAGATTCATATTACTCCTAAAACTTTCCTTGTTATCACATCCTCTTCCTTTCCATACTATTTCTTTGATATGTTTCCGATTAATTGTTACCTCTGACTAACATCGAAATTAAAGCAAAAATAAACGCGCACGCCCTGAAGATACCTCGCAACTTACCAACGCCTGAAGATGCCCTATTGCCTTCTTATAGGCATATATCGCAGGAGACTTCCACCACGACCGTTTACTCAATCACAATTAAGAACGGCTCGCAGAATAACAATCGATCGTACAACATTTACTCTTCTCTTCTAACGATCAGCAATGGTATTTACGAGGATACATTCAAAACTGTCTGGGGCAAGACCGACAACTTGCCGAAAAACGGAAAATATACTATCACATTTACCCCAAAGTTCTGGACACAATCGACAGCTACCGGCAAACCATCTGTCCATCGTACTAGTCAGACTGCCACTACCATCACTAGTCATGCTTCCGTACGAGTTCCTCCCGGCAGTTTTCCCAATAACAGCGATACAATAATTATAAAAAAACGGCTAGATATTACTTCTTCTAGCCGCTACGTAGAAGACAGATCGTCCAGTTCAATTAGACTGGAAGTATCCCATAAGAGAAATGAGGATAACCCTGCCCCTATCACAAACTTTGAGTTGAAACCATATATAGAGGCCGTGGTTAAGCCTCTAGGGTCTGTTATTATTACTGTTGGCTCGTTGGAGGCTGGAAAAGCCAATGAAGATAGGCTAGGCGAAGTTGCTATAATCAATTTCCACGGTGACCAGAAGACCGCTATAGTTACTGAAAGTATCAGCGGCAAGTTTATAGTTGAGATCAATTGACAAAGGAGTATTTAGACTCAGGGAATAGAAAGAGGCTTATCTAAGCATGATGATATAGTCTTGCTGTGAGATTCTGAGCTGAGAAATGTATGTGTTGATTTATCTGAAGAACTAAACTATAGTGAAAAACAGAGGGTTTATATTCCCAAAACAGTGGCAAATGAGTGAGAAAAGGAGAGGTTCTAGAACGGCCCATAGCTATGAATCATACATCGGAGCCCTAAAGTCCGTCGGAGCACCTTCGAATGCCTTCACGTTTATGATCGATTTCACACTTTCCTAAGGGCTTGTTTCCGTCGGCGCTGAGGTTTGTTTACGTTGGCGCTCGAACTGGGATCTGGGATCTGGGAGCTGGGAGCTGGGAGCTAGGCTGCGAACCTATCCAGTGGGTGGGGTGGGTACCCACTGGGTTGAGGCACCTATAGGTGGGTTATAATGAATAATAGGTATCTGTAGGTGGACAATTATACCTCCCTAACCCATCTATTGCTGTCACGGGCCCTTATAGGGGGCATACCACCCCTATATCCCCCCAGCTTGGGTATATAAGTAGGTTGAGGAGATGAAATTATATACCTATAGGTATCTATTAAGTAGCCTACCAGCTGTTGCTAATATCTCTACCTTCCAGCTATCAGTATATCTAACTTCCAACTCCCAACTTCTATCTCCCAACTTTCAGCTTCTAGCTTCTAGCTTCTAGCCTCTAGTTCATAAATTTTAGTTTATAAACTTTCTTCTAGCTTCCACCTCTTCTAGCTCCCAACTCTTCTAGCTCCCAACTTCTCCGGCTTCTAACTCTTCCAGCTTCCAACTCTTCCAGCTTCCAACACTCCTACCTCCCAATACTCCTACCTCCCAACTCTCCTACCTGCTAACTGCCAGCACCCAGCACCCAGCACCCAGCACCCAGCACCCAGCATCCAACACCCAACACCATCTACCACACCTCCCAAAAACCAACCAGACAACCAAAACATCATCATACTAGCAATATCCCACCCTCTTAAACATTTCAAGAATTTGAGTTGAGGTCTTGTGATATTTATTATCTATAAGTTAATATTCCAAATCAACTTGGCAGGCTGTGGAGAGAGGTAGGATATGAGCGATTAGGAATCGGAATTGGTGGGTAGGTTGGTGTAGGGTATGCGTTTGGGATTTGGGATTTGGTAGTATGCTTATTGTATTGTATTGGACTGAGAAGAAGGGTAGGTTGGTAAAAGGAGTGAGTTGGTAAGATGAGTGGGTTGGTATAGTGTGGTATATTTGGGTTGGGGGGGTGAGGATTCGTGTATATATGTGTGTGTGTGTATATATATGCGTATATGATTCTCAGGGCGAATTAGATTATATTAATCGTAAGAAGTTACTAATTTACTCTCTTACATCTAGCATTTAGCATCTTGCATCTATCATCTTAGATTGCGGGATAATTGGCAATGTGTTGGTGTCCCCGGGGGTGGGGGTGGTATTAGTTTATTTATTTACCCAACTTGGTGGTGTGGTGGTGTAGGTATGTAGGTGCGGAGTGGATGATCTGCACGAAGCTGAGTCGTATATATCACAATATCAAAACTGAATATCGTGGATTGGTCGAACATACCGTTGTGGGTAATGATTCATGCCGTCAAAGATCACGATTCGTGCCGTTGGTCCTGTCGTGTGATTGAGCAAAGAGTTGTAGAATGGATAGAAGTGCTGTGTTGCTGTTGGAGGTTGCAAGAGCGTGATGATCTGAGCTCTCAGCTTCGAATATTATATTCGTCTAATGTTGATTTTGATGTTGATTTACAGCTTGAATAGTACTCACTGGCAGCTACGGATGGGTGGGTGATTTGGTGGTGTGGTTAAGTATTCGTGCGAGATGTCTGCATGGTTGAGTATAAGGAGAAAAGACTTTGGGTGTATTTTATATTGGAGGGGGTGTCTTGTTGGGGTGGTTCTGTTTGCTATGTATCTACGCTAATTAATAGTGGAAGGAATGTCTGAGGTTCACTTGGCGCCGACAATGATACTTCTGGTGGGTGATTCTAGTATGTGCTTCACTTGCCTGTTGAATTGAAATGACTGATTAATAACCTTGCTAGCTTGGGCTCCTGGAAAAGTTTGATGGCGATTCAGGTCTTGGGGCTGCTGCGAATACTCGAGTTATCTTTGCTGGGTACCAAAAAGGTACGCTCCTCCAATCAGCAGTAGAGGTAGGAGCCATCACCCGGTGCCGCAAGCAAGATGCTATCTTCACTACTCTTTTGTTTCTTCTAGGTGATAGTTGCACTCTTCTATATCTCAGAGTATTTCTGCCCAGTAGAAATCAAACGGATATTCGCATGACCGAGCACTATCCTTCCCGCAGCTAACAAATCGATGCATAACAAAGGGCAATCAGATACTAAACCCCACGCCAGAGGTCATCAGTACAACATACTTGCTGTACTCATTCGAAATGGAACCTCAGCATAGCAGTGCGAACTACCGGTAAATCTCCCGTTCGGCATCTTGGCCACATCGTCCATCATCTACCAGACCAATCACTAGGATTTGGGTACCTCTGAAAAGAGCAAGGAAAGTCGCAGCCTGATAAGAAAATTCGACCCAGCAGTGGCGCTCGCCAGCCCAGCCCGATGAATCAAATACCAGACGAGGCGACTGCTTCTACTGGTGGCAAGTCGTTGGGTTGCAAAGAAAGGAAGTCATTTTCCCGAGGTCGATCTGCATCTGGCTATCTACTTCTCATGCTCGTACCGATATCGATGGACTTTGCAGCAACAATAAATGATGGAATTGCTCCAATCAGAAAGTGGAGGGGAACACGCTGCAGGATGCATGAGTGCACGCTGTAGGAATGTGCACGTGAATGTGAATGCGAACTAGAAGCTATCAATAGCTAATAGAGGTGGGAGAATCTATCTTTGAGGGGAAATGACGAATGAGCATTCAGAAGGAAGAGATACTTGCGCACATGCAAGTTCCAAGTGCTAGTCAGGCCCGTATTGTTGGAAGGAAGAGCAGCATAAAACGGGCGAGGAGTATTCTTATCTTCTTGATTCCTGTATGTATTCGCTGCCAGCTGAATCTTAGAAATCGAAGAGTCGGCCATGCCTTAAGCAATAGTCAAGTGATGTTTTCCTGTACAACGAACTGGCCGCGACATGTTTTGTTCCAATATCTTGCGGTACCCTTAAAGTGGAGGAACGACAAGTCGTGCAAGAAACGTGGGCATTGCGCTCCTCTCATCGTCGCAGTAGTGTAGCTCATTACATGTTCCAGGAAAAATTTCCATGCGCGAGTCCTGCATGATCAGCGTTGACTCGTGAATGGCGTTAGCTTCGTCCGACGTCTGGGATCCAGTGAAAATTTAGCAGGTACGTCTTATCGTGTTCTAATTTTCTGTCATATACCGAGATACGGTAATGGACGCGGACTTAGCAACGGTTGGTATCTCTGCTACAGGCTACAGCAACAGCTCCAGTAGCGTGAGTAGGGAGGTACCGTAGTAAAGTCTTTCCAGCAACAAATATGCGCATGGCTACTTTGGGAAGAAAATGAGTAGTAGTACTCTGGACAATCAGTGCAAGTCCGCTGTTCAGTGTCGAAGCAAACTGCAGATTGGTCCCGAATCCTCGGGTTAACGCCGTGGCGGACTGGCAGTCTGGACCCGCGGGTTACCGCGGGAAGCGATATCCAATTACGGTTGGTTTCCGTGATGGGGGAGGCGGAGATTGGGCACTGTACCCTGAGCCCCACAATACGGACCGGCGGGGCCTGCAACCGAATACACATAAAAATTTGTAAAGGTCGAAAGAGGCTAGAGGCCCGCGACCGTTGTAAGTACCCCTCAGTTGCATACATTACATTACATTACATGCTTGCTACGCTACGCAGGTGTGGCCGTTTTGCGGCATTTTCGGGAAAATAAAAGCATGGCAAATAATTGTCAGCCGTTGCTTAGGCTTCCTACAGTCCGGAAGGCGTCGCTTAGATTACATAGGATTGGATGCATAATCCGTTGAAAGAATGGTTTGCGGTCTGTTAGAAAGGCAAAACATAACGGAAGCAGGTGCCAGCATCCAGTGCAGCATTGCAACAGTTGATATACTGATGGTCGCGGGTGACGTAGTGTGCAGTTCTCACTATTTGTTGGCAGAGGATCAATTGTAGAATCCTAATGGATGAAGGAAAACGGCGGTGGTATCACCTGCCTCCTTTGGTGCATCTACCGGCCCATAACCACGATATTTGCTGCCTCCCCCATGCGCTTATGCCCCAGCTGCACATGTATGGCCCACAAAAACTTACCATTGACCGAAGTGCATCGACAGTTGCGCCATGCTCCCAGTCCCGGTGCAAGGGACATTCATAGTACTTCGAAGATACCATGCTTTGATAAATGAAGCCATGATCAAGGAATGCCAATTTTGATACAACCACCCTTATTGAGGCGGCGAAATGGTACGACTTGGGGAAATCCTGTGGACCTAGTACTTCGGGTGCGGATGACACAGAATATCAGGATCTGATTATAAAAGATGGCTGTCCTTAACTCCCCAACAATCAAATCTGTAGAGAGTCTTGTATTAACCTGCTTGATATTCATTCAACACTCAATTCAATATGTCGCTAAAGACGTTCGGGGGATCTTCTAAGCAAGAGCTGGAGCGACCACACACTCCGCCTTACCCGAAACGCACGGGCATCCTAGATGACCTACCTTCCTCAGTAACTCCCTACCTGGAGTTGATCCGGTTCTTCAAGCCCGCCGGGACTATCTACCTCTTCTTGCCGTGTCTGTCGGCTATCTTCATTGCCGCTTCTATCTCAGAACATCTCCCAGTCCCTTCAGAGCTTCGCAGCACATCGATTCTCTTCCTCCTGGGCTCTATCCTCTTCCGAGGTGCTGCATGCACATGGAATGACATCCTCGACCAGGACATCGATCGTCGTGTCACCCGAACTAGAAATCGACCTTTGGCTAGAGGCGCGGTGTCAACCCGTGCTGCTCTCGCCTACAATGGAGCACAAGTCACCCTTGGCATGTACTTGCTCTCGTGGTTCCCAAGAGTCTGCATCTACTACATCATCCCTGCCATTGTGTTGATTGCTATCTACCCATTAGGTAAGCGCATGACAGACTATCCTCAGGTCATTCTCAGCTTGACATGGGCATATGGATTCGTTATTGGTTTCCCAGGTATTGGACTAGACTTGTTCTCCAACAACGATGCTTCCAAAACCCCACTCAAAGCGTCAGCATGCTTGTACGCTGCTGGCATGGCCTGGACTGTTTTATACGACGCCGTCTATGCCCATCAGGATATCAAGGACGACAAGCGCGAGGGTGTGCGTTCTATCGCAATTAGATTTGAGTCCGTGTCGCGCCCATTCTTCTCCGTCTTGGCCATCATCCAAATCGCATTCCTCGTCGCGGCCGGCCAGGTCATCGATGCAGGTCCCTTTTTCTACCTAGGCGTAATTGGCGCGGCTGCAACAAATGCGTATATGATCACGACGGTGGACTTGGAGAGCCCAAAAAGCTGTGAATGGTGGTTCCATCGTGGAGCTTGGTTTTTGACCGGTGGAAGCATGCTGTTTGCCTGCTTTAGTGAATACTGGATGAAGTACAATGCACAGAAATTAGTTGTCTAAGAGACGGAGGCAGGCTTAGGGTTTCTTAGGATAGTACATAGATAGTTTAGAGAAACATGAATTATGATGTTGTTGTACAACATGAGTCGAGATGTATTTGGTCGTGCTAATCTACCGTGCAATGTCTCACCAACCAAAATAAGCCACCGCGTCAATTGCAAACCTCTAACATTATCACGACCTCAACATCAGTTATGAAGCCAAAAAACTCTACCGACACCAACATATCTGCCATGGAGGCTCGTTTTTATTCACGGCGCGAAGGATTCTCGTGCATGTCATACGATGCTCTCTAATGTCACCTAAGCCTCACCTTACGTTATCGCATTTCTATTACTCATAAAATGGCGAGCCGTAAGACCCGGAGTTTGTCCTTCCATCCATCCAATTCGCGAGCAAATTCAAAGCGGTCAACGGATTTTTTGCGCACTTTGCCTCGCTTCTACCGATTCATCTCTGGGCACCAATCGGTTGGTCAATTGACGGTGGATGGTTGATGCTCGAGGGATCCTGCAAAGGAGCTTTCGTCCGTAGTGGTAGGTAGTAACTGTTGGTTCTTTCAATGAAGAGACAGACCCTGCATCCATGGAAGCTGCACACTATATGATTTGTACTGTACAAGTCATCGGGTCTGCTACTGTGCCATGCATGGAGACTACTGTACTGTATGGAAAGCAGTTCATTTTCGCATCTAACTTCTTTCCACTTCTACCCGAACTCTAAACACAGGGGAGGACTAATATTAGCTGCGTAGTTGCATAGCTATTAGCCATATGTAGTTGCATAGCTGCAGCAACGTGTTCCTAGAGATTTATCCAACATTTGCTAGGGAGACACCTCGTTCAAAGTGGCTCCAAGATCCATCCCGAACTAGGGAATGTTACCCAAAGCCGTAATCAATTGCACTATGATTGAGAGGGCTTGTAAGACTACTAAGTGGATGTTCCAGCGCAATTTTGTCGTCTGCTCCGTCAAACGAATATGGCTGGTGGTGTCCAAAGGAACTGGTCCTTCTGCGCACTATGTTCACTGTCCTTTCCCCCGCTATCTCTTCATTGCTGTGCCAGCATCGTGCTTTCTGTATCAGTTTCACCTTCTTAGTAACCACACGGCTGTAGTTCTGTCTCACCTCGCTGCTGAGTTATCGACGTTAGTCTAACCTGCAGCTCATCGTACATGCTAGTTTACCTCCCTGAGTCTCACGAGGTCAGCATCTTTGCTGGGCCGGTGGTCACTGCTTCTACGGCTGCCAAGAGCCATCAACCTTATCACTCTTTGCAACATTCCATACACTCCGCCAGCATCAGCGTTCAGAACTTTCTGGTATTGGGCGAAAAATAGAGGTAGCAGGATCTAGGAGATTGAAGATCGCTGCGGAACGAATACAATTATGGCAATTCCAGATTTCCCCCCGGATTGTGGAAAGCGATTGACTGTATCCTACATTCATCAAGTCGCTACGGATGACCCAGAGCGTGTGTGTATTTCCATACCTCTTACTCTTGAGCCACGTCACGGGTTCAAGAATATTACCTTCAAAGAGCTCGACAAGGCCATCGACGTTGCTTCAGCATGGATTGAAACTCAATTTAGCATTGGCCAGAATTTTGAGACCCTCCCATACATTGGACCACAAGATCTCCGATATGTGTTGCTGATGATAGCTTCAGTTAACACTGGACACAAGGTTCGTCACATAATCAACTCACTGATCAGCAAATACTAATGACTGCTCCAGCTTTTTGTGCCATCACCGCGCAACAGTATAGAAGCGCATGTCAAGTTGCTTCACGACTACCAATGTGATAATTTTCTTGTTGCCGAGGAGTCTCAAGTTGCTCAAAAGATTGTCAATGGCATTCAATCCCGAATCAAGCTCCGAGTTGTGGGTGTCCCTAGATTGGAGTACTTTTTGAACCCAGAAAATCATGTTCGACACTACGAGTACAACAAGAGCTTTGATGAGGCCAAACTCGATCCGTTCGTAGCAATGCATACATCTGGTACAACTGGTCTTCCAAAACCCATTGTCATGCGCCAAGGCGTGATCGCTGCCCTTGATGCAGGCCAAAGAATGGCTTCGTTGTATGGAAGTCGCACTTATGCTGATTATTGGCGAAGAATGCGGTGTTTCATGCCATTCCCATTATTTCATGCTGCTGGCTTGGGATCTTTTCTATCTGCTTTGCTTCAAGACACGGTAATCGTTCTGCCTCCGCCTGTCCCACTAACCGCCGAGCTCGCAAACGAAATTCATGTGCATGGAAACGTCCAAGCCTGTCAACTGCCCCCAGCCATCCTAGTAGAAATTACCAAAGTCCCTGAACACCTTGATAACCTCAGCCGTCTTAGTTACGTGTGCACCGGAGGAGGGCCGCTTCCTAAAAGCATTGGTGATCTTATCTCGTCTCGTACTCATCTTTATGTCGCGTTCGGATCTACCGAAATGGGGCCGGTTCTGAGCGCACTTCCGTCAAGAGAGGACTGGGACTACTTAGATTTCTCCACTGGTTTTGGTGTTGATATGCGCCCATCCACTGATGAGCTTTACGAACTCGTGATTGTTCGTCAACCAGAGGTGGAAGCATATCAGGGTGTCTTCTATACGTTCCCGGAGCTCTCAGAATATAAGACGAATGACCTGTTTACGAAGCATCCTACGAAGAATGGACTATGGCGGCATCAAGGACGATCTGATGATATAGTAGTCTATTCGACCGGAGAGAAATTCAATCCTGTTAGTAGTAAGTCATACGGGTTGCTTGTAGCCAAATTTTCTATGCACATGCGTATTTAGTATCCATTCTAAAATCTTAGCTCAGCCCGAGCTGCCCCTCTCTCAAATTCTCGTGACATTAGACTCTTACTAACACCACAGTCTTTAGTGGAAGATACGCTATGCTCTGATCCAAACATCAAATCTGCCATAGTGTATGGCACGGGGAAGTTCCAATCAGCCCTATTGATAGAACCACACGACCAGGACAAGTCAAAGGCAGATTTATTAGACGACATATGGCCCTGCATACATAAGGCAAACGTCGCATGCCCTGCACATGCACGTGTCGAAAAGGACTTCATAACTTTCACCAACCCCGACAAACCACTGCCTCGAGCTGGGAAAGGCACAGTTCAGCGGAAACTGGCGTTGCACTTATACCAAGCGGAGTTGGATGGTCTTTACAAAGATGTAACAGATGTCCCTGCCTCGAATGAGAAGTCATCGTTAAACACAGCCGAGGATTTACCAACCACCATTCGGAGTTGTGTGGCGAATCTGGAAGGGTTTCAAAGTGTTTCTTCGTCTGACAACTTCTTCGAATTGGGCATGGACTCATTGGGTGTCATATCATTAACTAGGGCTCTTAACTCATCCTTCAAAGCGCGAACTCCAAACTGCAAACCCGTGTCTGAATCCATGATCTATGCTCATCCAACAATCGACTCTCTAGCGCTTGCATTAGGACAGTCGGAAATTGCTGAGGACCAAAGTCATGAAGCAATGCAGCGTCAATATGATACCTATTCTCTCGACCTACCTATTGTAGCTCGTCCCCCGACAAAGAAAACTGGAGAGAAGACATTTCTACTCACAGGCTCGACGGGATCTTTGGGATCATACATACTTGAGAGTATATTATCAGCAGATCAAACGTGTAAAGTCTACTGTCTAAACAGAGGTAGTGACAGTGAGGAGCGGCAACACAAGTCCAACCTTTCCAAGGGCCTATCGACGAACTTCGACAGAGTAGAGTTTTTAAGCATGGGTTCCGGTGCAGGAGAGCAGTGGCTCGGTCTAGAACTCTCCCAGTACAAGAGACTCTTGCGCGAGGTAACTCATGTAGTCCACAATGCATGGCACGTTAACTTCAACGTATCCCTGGACCAAGTGGGACCAATACACATTCGCCGTGTGCGTCAGTTAATCGACTTCTCAGCCCATTCCAGACATGGCTGTTCTATTCACTTCATCTCCACGATCGGAACTGTAGGCAACTGGGATATTGCCACTTCTGCAGCACCACAAAGCCGCGTCCCGGAAGTAGTCTTCGAGGACTGGTCACTTCCTCACGGTCCAGGTTACGGACAAGCAAAATTCATTGCGGAGCGACTGCTCGCTGCAGCCTGTCGCGACGCGGATATTCCAACGGCGATATACCGCGTGGGACAAATCGCAGGACCAACTACTAGCAAAGGGAAATGGAATGAAAGTGAGTGGTTTCCGCTTATCCTACGTTCTTCCATCTACTTGAAAGTATTGCCATCCACGCTCGGCCCGCTTGAAGATGTGGACTGGATCCCGGTGGATGTACTGGGACGCGTGATTCAGGAGCTGGTTGTCGGCTGTGGAATTTCGAATGTTGAAATCACGGAAGACGCGAAACTGGAACCTACGGTCTACCATCTAGTTAATCCCAAAAGTACTACATATACCGAGTCTATTCTACCTTGCGTGGCATCTCGGTTCGATTTACCGACTGTCGAGTTCGGGGAATGGGTGAAGAGGCTGAGGGACAGTGCGGCGGATGATATAGAGAGAAACCCGGCTGTGAAGTTGCTGGAGTTCTTTGAGGGTTTGGTGGATATGGAAAAGGATGGTAGGTCGCAGATGTGGTTGGATACGGCGAAGGCTGTGGGGAATAGTAAGGTGTTGAAGGAGATGGATGTTGTAAGCGGGACGCATATGGAGAATTGGTTGAGGCAATGGGGATTGGTTAGAACTGATGAAGCACAGTAGAGGAGAGTAACAGACCTCTGATATGTGAATATATAGTATACACGACTGATTTAGAATAACATAGAATATTAAAAAGGGTTCTGATATCCATCCGACGATTTTGACTATCCATCCGACAACCCGCATCACAGGACTCATTTTGCCTCTACCAATACGCAAGTCTAAACGTTTATCAAAATAAGGATCAATTGATACTTGGATACTCTCTACCAAGATATTCAAATCAGAATTAATTAGATGTTAATATCTCTATTTTCTGGTTTTTGAGTAATTGATGAGTATAGAAGCAAGAATTTGGGTGTGCTACGAGTGCTTGCACTGGTTTGTGTACCAAAGTAGCTTAGCGCGGAAGGGATTAAAATCCTACTTCGTGTAGGATCTTCATTCTTTTCATATTAAAAATCGTCGGACGATAGTTCCTACTGTACTGCCCTGCACCTTCAAGTGATCAGTCTTTTAAATCTCAGCTCTTCATTTCTACCCTCTGTCAAAATGAGGGAATTTTTTCCCCAAGTAAGATTACAGGAGGTTGATTGGGGCAACAAATAGAAGCCGCGTATGAGCTCGTCTTTTTCAGCATAAGCAAGCCACCAATATTCTGTAATTGAGGGGTTGGGGTAATAAATATCATGATGGCCGTCGGGGTATCAGATCTTCGAAGGTTATCCTTACTTCTATGTACCTGTTCTATGCCCATAAAATTTGATCGCAAATTTACGTATATGCTTGAAGGAAAGCAAGAATGACCCACTGGGACCCCTCCACAATCGCCTCCGTCACGGCCCTCATCGTTGCCATCATAGCTATAATCATCTCCTTCGCCTAGGCGCTGCAGCAGTACTTCATCACCGGCAAGCTCATCCGCATCTGCGACAGCGTCGTCTTCGGGCCCATGCCGGGCCAGGGCAGGCGCGTGGAGCAGCCCTCGCAGTTCCGCTTCCGCGCGCTCTATTCCATCCCGCAGATCAGCCTGAGCACGGACTTGTGGCCGTCGAGAAGCGGGATAGTCAAGTAGTACGCCATTGGTAGACATCCGCTTCCGCGGCTGGCGGGGGACGATGGCGACATTTCCGGGTTTCCAAGAATCATCGTGAAAGTGGAAAGGCGGAGGGTGTGGAAGTCAAGGGCGTGGGCGTTTCTCATGGGATTAACACCTTGGCGGCATGAGCCTTCTGTTGAAGATTCTGTTGAAGAGGAGGAGTATGGCGGTATGCATGTCATTACGGGGCACCCTGAGGTGGTACTGGCTTCCAAACGGCGACGCTTTTTCCAGCGCGGGCGCTTCTCTAGCTCTTGGTTGAAGAGGCTCTTCCGGAGGAAACTGTTCTTCTGGTCAAGGTGGGCGCGTTTTTTTCAGGCGCAAGCTGTTCTCCGCATCGTGGTGGTCAAGGCTCGTTATCGGTAGAAGAGCTCTCACGAGCTTTACATCATCATCCAGCGCAAGATCAGCTACCGAAACAGTCGACAGCCGCTGAGTTGGCGAAGCCTCATGGGTCTCTTTCTGTCGCGCCATCGAGATGCCATGCGGCAATTCCGTCCGGCTCGATCATGTCCAGTAAGATGCAGACAGATGTCCCTCGGATCTAGTCTCGGCACCGATGCAAGTATCCATGCGAGACATCATCATCATGGGACTAGTGGCGGGCATGGGGATCACCAGCGCGTCGTTTGAAGAAAATTCGGTCTCCATGCAGGGCGCTGTGGGAACTATCACCACCTCGAAGCACGCCGTGCTGGGCCCGATCCTGCACTTCACGCCTAGGAATACCGACGAGGATCGGGTTTCAGCCTTTGGATACGACTTCGGCCGTGTACGCGGGTTTTTCGACGGCTACTGGCTCGTGCAGACATTGGGCGTCTGCTGTGTGGCGCGTCGCTATTTCAACTGGAAATCTAGACGTACCGCGCGCCGTCTAGATGACGGCTGGATCAGAGACCAAGACGACCCCACATGAAATCCGCACGATGAAGCAGCGCAATCCGGCAACAGAAAATATTCTTCCCCAAGACGTGACAGAAAAGGTTGGATGAGAGGCATCGTTAGGCGACGCAGCGCAGAGGAGATCGCTGGTGGCCGTAGGAGCAAGAAGCCGGGTGCGGAGGGCGAGGAAACCAATGGGCGGGGTAAAGAAGTTATCAAGATTAGCAGGGCTATACCTGAGCGGCTACCCCAAGATGGCAATTGGAGAATTCACGTCCCACCGACAGGACAAGTACCCCACTCAACCGTCAATCAGCAAGGTCATATGAACAAACGGAGATAAGAAGCCAATGTTTCCACTGCGGGCAAGGTGCCAGAGACACATGATGAAGCGCACACTGCGTTAGGGCCTTCTGATTCACCATCGCAAGAAGACGCTACGCCGGAGGATAGGTTACAACCACCAAGGCTAAGACGACAGGTGACTGTCGAAGACGTCTCAGATCACGAAGGTGAATCTCGTTGAACGGCCCTATACCCGAAGCGCAAAATCTGCCATTGGGCACAGAGGCCGTAGCCAAAGCGTGCTTCAAAGAGCGATCAGAGAAGTCAACCCCGACACCGCCAATTATTAGTCGCCGAGCCACCGTCGAAAGTGTGACCAAACCTAGAGAAGCGAAAGAAACAGTAGTAAGTTTAGCTGGAGAAGGACGCCTTGAACTTACCGACGTGGAAGACGACAATGAGCTGTCAGAGCGCGTCCAACCCGCCAAGAAACTCCAAGCCAAACGAGCCGAGAAGCTCCGCCAGGTCCAGCACGATAAGGAGATAGTTGAGTACTCGGTCAAACGCGGCGTGATACATTCGCCGCATGATGAAGTAGCGGGGCAGAGAACTCGGCTCCTGCTGACCAACTACGCACACAACGGGAAAGGAGCCGGCGAAGGCAGCTCTCAAGACTTCATGAAGGAGGATGAAGAAGATAAAGATGAAGGGAAAGTAAAGCCAACAAAGGAAGAGCAAGAGGCACAAGAGTGGGAGTCAAAACGGGCTCGAGACCGACGCAGCGTGATACTGAACGGGACAGGCGAAACCGCAGCTTCTAGCTCGACAAAGTTAGCTTGTACTGGATGAGCCAGATGGACGTGATGCGCAGGTATTGGGCGACGCCCATCTCCTCGGCGCTGACAGGCTGCGTGACGGTGGTGCTCGAGGCACTCCTGGGATTTCTGGGCGCGATTGGCTTCCGTCGTGCTTGCTGTGATGACCCTCTCTACGCGTCTTCTTCTCGATTGATTCCGATTCGAGAAATCGAAGAACGCCGGTTGGAGTTTATATTGTGATATGGAAATACCTTGGAGTATCACCGAATTCGTCCACTCCGTATTCAGGACGCCTGGTGGTAGTGAGTTGCACTGGCTTACATCCTCATTGCTTTCAAACGACCCATGGCATGAATCACGAGCTGAATCCCTTGCAATTCTATGGCAGTGCATACAGGGCCGTCAACGATGTTTTCGCCATCGGCGTCCACGCTCGTTGTCCAAAATGTGCAATTGAGTTATCAAAGGGGAGAGCAATTCTGAGAGTCGGAAGTTCAGACCAGTTATGCTGATAATTTTTGCGATCAAGCCCCTTGTTTGGCTCTATGTCGGAAAGATTCTTGTCTGGCTTCAGAATCGTGTGGTTTATTTCCCGTTCCCCGTCATATGGCTGAGAAATATAATATAGTGTCGACGATAGGACGTCTGGTACCGGTGTACCATTTCCGCAATGACTAAGACGTGCCGGGATTCGTCACTCCTACTCACGGCAACCTCAGGTAGGTTCTGAGGCAAGCCATGTTTGAATCGAAATCTTGTGCAGCACTGCCTATATGTGGTTGTTGCTTGAGGCCGTCTAGCACATCCTCGCCAAGGATCTTCTCCGCAAGCCCCGGTGACACAGCAGGGTACCAGGCTGCGGTGTCAATTCGTTTGATCTCGTGCGATTTGAGAGCAGTGAAGAGCTCGACAAGCTGGTCTTTAGACCAAATTGACCCCGAAAGTACCGGTGCGGGAGTAAATTTCTGGTTTAGGCATTTGTATCGAGATCTACTACTTAAAGGGATAAGAAGGACTGTACTAGGGCTCACTGTATTCATTACGGTAGCATTTCGTATAACATTGGAGCATGAAGATATTTGAAATCTTCGATAATCCAGATTCTACACAAATCTTTTGCTAACTTTTCTAGAAACCTGAAGTCCCCAAAGATCGTCCCAAACACAAATATCAAGATCAATTTCATCTCAGCTCAAGCTTTCCTTCTTCCAAAAAGAAAAAACAAGAGGTTATTACATTGCTAGTACTTTTTATGCAGCCTCTCGACTTATCCATGAGTATTGGGTGGGGTACCTACAACTCCCATATTGAAGTTGGGATTGTCATGTCCACCATCCGCCGCCAAATAAGCCGCCCAGGTAGCATATTGATCCCAGTTATTCGACAAATTAATTCCAATCTCCGCCCAAGCGAAAATTCCATGCGACAATTGATCTCCAAGCACTATATATTCCGGAAACGGATCATAAGCGGCAGTTGCAGAATATCCAGTAAATAAGTCAGCATCGTTCGAAGTACGCGGTATTTTATTGGTATTGTAAGGGGCAGTTGCTTCTACTGCGTTGACGAGCGGTGTGTCGAAGAAGAGCTGTGAGAGATGGGAGACGTGTCCGCCGGAATATGTACCGTTTGCATTGAGTGTGGCACCAGTATGCGTAATGATATGCTCGTGTGTTGCGCGACCGGCATAGTGACCGGGAAATATAGTGTCGAAGTTGACGACGCCATCGGCATTAGTTTGTTGAACACCTCGCAAAAAGGTACTCTTCAGACCACCTTCTCCAGTGGCACTGACGCCACTGTATACACCGGTGGCATTACAGGACCATATATCAACGAGGATATTGGAGGCGGGTCGACAGGTATTGATGTCGACGAAGCGGAGCTCGAGATGTAGAGGTATGCCTGGTTGGCTCTCGGTGACATTGGAGCGGATTCTTTCGCCGAAGACGAAGTATGGACCGTTTGCGTTGTCAGGCGTGAGAATACAATTTGGTGTGGCGCCGAAGAGTGTGGATACTGGTGTTGAGGAATTATAGTTCAGGCTGCTGCTTTTTTGGTGCGTTGATTTCTCCCAATTCTTAAATTGTTGAAGGGTTCGACGGTGAAGGAAGGGCACTATGAAGAACATGCGTTAGTCAGTCTCCTTTTCCAGATGGATTTCTCAGGATGATGAGTTTTATTAATTCCTGCAACACATCTGGATGTTTTACCTTCTTCAATTCCCCGTTCTCGTCGGAGCCTCTCAGCGGTGTCTGCACGTCGCTGAACAGCCCGCTCTCTCGATTCACGAGCTTCCTCTGTGTCCTGACAAGTGCTCAGTGTATCTCGCTGATGCAGGGCCCACTTCCCACGTGCTCTCATCTCCCTCAGGAGGTCGACTCTATCATGAGTCTCCCCTGGATGCGCAACTGTCAATACGAGGATTGACGAAAAGAAGAAGACTGCAAGTGCAAGAAGTTTGGAAAGTGGAGCCATTTTGGAGCCGATCAAAGAAGAATCTTTGTCTGTTTGTCTCTTGATAGAGACGTATATGCATGATTAAGTACTAGTCAGGACTCCCGGATCATGATTCCAGACATGATGCTTGGCAGACAACTACCGGCATTCTATATTCATTATATCCATTCTCTCAGCCGGTTAACCGTTCCCACTATGTTGCTTCCAGAAGCCTAAAGGCAAATGAGGGGAAGTCTGTATATTGATATTGATGGCAAATATCAATCAAGAATGACTTGACTTGTGTCCGACGTCCGTTCATGTCAATATGCATAACACTGAAGCATATATAGCGTTGCGTTCTATTGAGTGTGACTCGTGGCTAGTTCTGTGTCGCCCACCATTTGCAAAGTTATGTGGGGCTGCACACCATTTGAAGAATGATCAGCGGACGCGGCAATTTTCAATATGGAGTCACTTGAACCAGTTTGGTGCAGTTACAGCAATTCTTCTCCTCGATGAATGAGGTACCCACTTCTGCATCCGGTTTATTTGCCGTAGAGACAAAAACGCGGGGTTCATGAGCAAGTTGCACGTTGCATTGGTCTTGGCACTATATATTCCTGGAAGGATCTACTGTCGTGATTGATATTCAATTCTAATCAGCATCATGAGGAAAATTTCCTCATCGTATATATGTCTTCACAATATAATATGATATAGCTAATAGCTGGCAGCAGTAGCTCCTGCACGGGCCTCTCAACTACTATTTTAACCTTTTGACCCTTTGGACCCTTTCTGATACTAATACTGTTGCTGGGGGGGCCTCCCACCCCTCCGGGCCGGGGTGAAAAGGCCTAGACTTCTAGACTTTTATGTAGATGATGAAAACCTGTTCTGCTTCAGGTTTTTGAAAGCTTGGCGAAATTTTGTGCCAAGCAATTAGTATAATAATCCCTGTTCTAAGGTAAAATCGAAAATTGCTCACTTCAGAGGAAACCTCAAACCTAAAGGTTGAGAGGCATTCTTCATTTTCCCATATCATATCTCCTCTTGGCCAATGATGGATTTGATCCGTCAATCAGTAGCCTTGACGGCCAATTAACCTGTATAAAACGTAACTGCGCCGTACTCTCTGCTCGAATTGGCGTCTTTCATGATCTGCCGCACTTAAAAGAAGGATATATCTTCTTATTGCTATCATAATATGATTGTATTAATATGGAGCTCGAGATTGAATTCCTGCATATTGCAGGAGGAGCGAGGGTAGAGCTATCCATACAAATTGTGCGATATAGATGAGCTTCCTATCACGAGCCATGAACGAAATTTCTGACTTGATGTTGAGTCTCGGTGTAAAGGCAAAGTTCACGTGAAATACTGTCTAGAATGAGAAGGATACCTTCGTGTGGTGAATTTGTGATATTGGAAATAGGATATCATCTATTTGGAGTCTTTTGACAGTCTTCATTTGTATTCTTAGCAATTCTTTGAGCTTCGAAATGCGCCATAATGATTTAATATCATGCGATGTTTTAAGCGGAGCCATGACTGTCCTGCAAAGGTAATTGCGCAGACAATTTCTTGTCCACTCAAATGTAATTTAGACGGCATTAATTGTTGCATCACCTCCTCCTGATGAAGAATCTTCTTATGCCAATCATCGGTGTATTGCAGAACCGGCAGTTGCATGAAATGAAATGGAGCAATGAGAATGAACCGCTTTTGCCTGATAATCTTATGATTCTGATCAACAGAATTCACACCTTAACTACCGAGAGGCTCATTCACCCATCTCTTCCGGTCCTTTCTCATCCACTTATATCTTGACTTTCCACGCCCGTATCTTGGAGATCTCTCAACCCAAACATCCATTCTTTCATCCTATCCCATCACATCACATCGTCAAGTTCGACAGGGCTTGACAACCAACCCTCATGATGATGTTATTCCTCTCTACAATCCAGCTTCTAATACTCACTTTCATCCAAATCCAACCCACATTCGCAGATGCCGTAGGCGATCTCCAGACAAAAGGTCGAGCAGCTCTCGATGCACAACTTGCGAAATCAACGACGTGTACTAGTGCAAAGTTGGTGGTTAGAAAAGAATGGTAAGATATATATATATCTCTGAAACTTGTGGCTATACTCATCATATCCAGGGGCGACCTATCTCCTGCCGAACGCAAAGCCTACATCGCAGCCGTCCAATGTCTCATGACGAGTCCATCTAAACTCCCCGCGGGACAGTTTCCTGGTGCGCATAATCGCTACGAGGATTTTGTCGTTACGCATATGCAGCAGACGTTAACTATTCACGGGACTGTAAGTCTTTCTGCCCTAGCGTTCATGAAAAAGTTGCTTGTTATGCTGAGATTGGTTGACTGATCTCCTCCTATAGGGCAGTTTCCTTGGTTGGCATAGATACTTTACCTGGACTTATGAACAGACACTAAAGAATGAATGTGGCTATAATGGGACGCAGCCTGTAAGTGAGCTCATAAGAATCAGTTTGGGTGTTATCTGTATTGTTTGAGATTTGTAAAAGAGTAAAACTGACTGATGATGGTATGAAAAGTATTGGGATTGGGGGAGATGGGCGGCAAACCCAGAGGCTTCGCCCATATTTGATGGGTCAGATACGAGTATGAGTGGCAATGGGCAGAAGATAAGTCATAAAGCTACTTCTGTTGGGCCAGCTCAGGTATGTGTGTATGAGTTTTCCTTGGGTTGTGATTGTGGTGTTTGAACTTCAAACATTACTTTCATTTGTTTCCCCTCCATCCCACATGTCCATGAAGATCGCCAAACTCGACTTATTTCTCTAGAGACATTCTTGGTGGACAATGGCTAACCATCTGTTACGAAGAATGGCGGTGGATGTGTCCAGACTGGGCCTTTTGCCAAGTAAGTATTGAAACTCTATACACCTGCTCTGCCAGATAGAAATGTACTAACAAGTCTATGCAGTATGACTGTACATTTAGGGTAAGCTGAGGAGAATCAACTGATCTTACAAACATCCTAACTCAAACCTACAGACCCTTAGCACCACTAGCAGACCCTGCACCCCCTCGAAACCCCCGCTCCGACGGTTTTGGAGACAACCCCCGCTGTCTCCGTCGCGATCTCGGTCCCTACCTCACTAGTAACTACGCCACAACATCCATAATCGCCTCTCTAATAACTACACACAACAGCGTCGGACCGTTCCAAGATGCTATGCAGATTGGATCTCCCCAGGGGGTCCACGGTGCTGCGCATTTCACCATCGGAAGTGACCCCGGAGGAGATTTCTTCACCTCGCCAAATGATCCTGCGTTCTTCCTATTGCACGGTATGATCGATCGAGTATGGTATATCTGGCAGATTCAGGATTTGCAGAATCGCATGCAGGTGATTAGTGGAGGGACAAGTATGTTTGGGGGTGGGGCGCAGCAGAAGTTGACGGATGTGGTGAATATTTCGAATGTGGCGACGAAAACTTGGATGCTGAAAGATTTGATGAGTGTGGTGGATGGCCCGTTTTGCTATGTGTATGCTTAGACATAGATGCGAACTATGGCAGTGGGATGAGTTGCTTATAGTTGATCACGGAATTGTTCCGGGGATATCGAAGTAAGATATTAACCTTCTGGGCCTAAGGCACTCAGTCTACACGTGATCCCGTTCATAACACTTGCCCTGAAAAGTGATGCCATTAGGCTGAGATCATATGTAAGCCCGATAAGATTTCTGGGCCCTGATCGTCAATATTTGTGTGGACCCCGCCCGGAAAGCTTCCAAAGCTTCCGTCAACCACAACAAGTCCACAGAGTCCACACCGCAAGGCCAAGCAAACTCCCACCACACAAACGAGGGGTACGTTGATGCTGATGCCCAATACGACTTTGATGTAGGTTTTTGAATCAAACTTCCACTCTTGTTCTCATTATTTTCTTCATATTTACATCCGTCCCTGCGGTCAATGTTTTCTTCATTCATTGATTCATAAAGCTTTGGCAGAATTGGAGCATTACCCCGCGAATGAGCTGAAGCATTGCAAAGCTTGCCTCCAGCACGAAGGGAATCAATTAAGAAAGCGCTACTCGCACTCAGATCCAGTGCTAATTTGGCATCAGTTACGACATGAGCTTCCGCGATGACATAGACCAGAGCCGTGAAGGTCTGCTGAAGTCTTTCGACGAAGATCAGAAAGCTTCAGGACGCAAATCATTCGACCGGCTATCCGAGAAATCCGACATCGATGCTACAGATTATCTCAACTCGAATCCTTCCAGCGCTCCCGTCAGTGCATATCAAAAGAACAACGAACTCAAAGCCCTCCAAAGTACAACCAATCGACGCTCGAAATGGCTATTATCTATAATGATTGTTGGGATTGTCTTCTGGTCGTTTTTGGCGGGCGGTGGATTCTGGGTATACAAGCATACGCCATCTACAGGGCAATCTCCTCCATGGTACCCCACCCCTCTGGGCGGCACATTGCCAGAATGGAGTGAGAGTTATAAGAAGGCCGCTGCCTTGGTCAAGAAGATGACATTACCTGAGTTAGTGAATATAACGACCGGAACAGGGTGGCAGATGGGTTTGGCTGTGGGCAATACTGCACCTGCACTGTCTGCTGGATTTCCTGGTCTGGCGTTGCAGGATGGCCCATTGGGTCTGCGTTTTTCGGATAATGCAACTGCGTTCCCAGCTGGAATTACAGTCGGCGCTACTTTCAACAAGGAATTGATGTATAAGAGAGGGAAGGCACATGGCCAAGAAGCTCGACTGAAAGGTATACAGATTTTGCTTGGGCCATGCGTTGGTCCTCTGGGTAAATTACCTGCCGGAGGTCGGAATTGGGAGGGGTTCGGATCAGACCCTTATCTGCAAGGTATTGCTGCTGCAGAAACCATCAAAGGTATCCAAGAAGAAGGAGTTATGGCCACAATTAAGCACTTCGTTGGAAACGAGCAAGAACATTTCCGACAAAGTTTTGAATGGGGCTTGCCAAACGCTATGTCATCTAACATCGACGACCGCACACTGCATGAACTTTATGGCTGGCCGTTCGCTGACAGCGTTAGAGCTGGTGTAGCGAGTGTGATGTGCAGTTACCAGATGCTGAATAATTCATACGCTTGTGGAAACTCCAAGTTACTAAATGGCATCTTGAAGGATGAGCTTGGATTTCAAGGCTTTGTTCAATCAGATTGGCTTGCTCAACGCTCGGGTGTTGCAAGTGCACTTGCTGGATTGGTAAGCACACCTTCTTTGAATTGATGGAAATTTGACTTTGACGCTGACCGGTTTGTCTTTTACAGGATATGACCATGCCAGGAGATGGACTGAGGTGGGCCGACGGAAAGTCTCTTTGGGGTCCCGAATTGACCAAAGCTGTGCTCAATGGATCACTGCCAATCTCACGGCTTCACGATATGGCGACGAGAATCGTAGCCTCGTGGTATCAACTGGGACAAGACGATGAATCTAAATTTGATGGGGAGGGACCTAACTTTTCTTCGTGGACCGACGATGCAGAAGGATACATCAATGTTGGCAGCCCGGACGACAAAGATAAGAAGGTTGTCAATAAGTTTATTGATGTACAAGGAAAAGGGGATGAGGCACATTCAATAGTAGCGCGCCAGGTTGCCACCGAAGGCACAGTCCTTCTCAAGAACGAAGACAACGTACTACCATTAAGCAGGAATGGCTGGCCATCAGGCGAATCGCACGAACTTGCTTATCGCATTGGCATTTTCGGCGAGGACGCTGGAGAAGGTGATGGTCCTAATGCCTGCAAGGATAGAGCTTGCAACCAGGGCACTCTTGGCTCGGGTTGGGGTTCAGGTGCTGTTGAATTCCCCTATTTGGTGTCACCTATTTCCGCATTGAAGAAGTCCTTCAACACCGAACACGTCTACATTACGGAATTTGCTACAAACTCCCCTCCCTTAAAGAGCGCCCCAGAGATCCTCAAGGACCAAGACGTCTGCATCGTATTTGCCAATGCGGACGCTGGGGAGGGCTTCGCTACCTACCAAGGCATCCGTGGCGACCGCAGTGACTTGAATTTACAAAAAGGCGGCGACAAGCTTATCCAAGACGTCGCCGAAGGCTGTGGAGGAGGAAAAGGAAACACCATAGTTGTGCTTCATTCTGTCGGTCCTGTGCTTGTGGAGCCATGGATCAATCTCCCCAGAGTCAAAGCAGTACTAATGGCGAATCTCCCCGGTCAAGAAAGTGGCAATGCTATTGCAGATATCATAGTCGGCAACGTCAACCCAAGCGGCAAACTACCTTACACGATCGGAAAATCACTCGAAGACTACGGTCCTGGTGCTCAGATTCTATACTATCCTAACGGCGTTGTGCCTCAGCAGAATTATACCGAGGGCCTATATATCGACTATCGCCATTTCGACAAGTACGAAGTTGAGCCCTCGTTTGAATTTGGTTTCGGCCTTTCCTACACTACATTCGAGTACTCCAACCTGAAAATCGATGCCGTTCTGCCCAAATCCCGGTTACCAGCCCCTCGTCCAGTAGCTGAAATCACCCCGCCCAAGTATGATGAGACGCTTCCAGATCCTCACGAAGCCGTGTTCCCTGCTGGTTTCAAGAAACTATCTAAATTCGTCTACCCCTACATCAACAACGTATCCGAAATCAAGTCAGGCAAATATCCCTACCCCGACGGCTACGAGACCGAGCAACCCCTGTCCCAAGCTGGCGGCGGCCAGGGCGGAAACCCCGATCTCTGGAAAACATACGCTACCGTCTCAGTCGACCTCAAAAATACCGGAAAAGTCTCCGGGAAAGAAGTCGCGCAACTGTATCTCGAGTATGCGAACATCGAAGGCGAGGCGGCAAAGGTGGATTTCCCGGTTCGGGTGCTGAGGGGGTTTGAGAAAATCGAGCTGGAGAAAGGGGAGATGAAGACGGTGGTGTTTGAGTTGACGAGACGCGATTTGAGTTATTGGGATGTTGAGGTACAGAATTGGGTTATGCCGACGGAGGGGAGGTTTACTGTGAGGGTGGGGGGGAGTTCGAGAGATTTGAGGGTGAGCGGCTCTCTTTGATTG